>JBBPBX010007902.1:17750-48787 GCA_038048925.1 Garcialebias charrua | reverse complement strand
CCAGCTGAAAATGTAAACAAATGTTCTGAATTTTGGTCCTCACTCGAACAGAGTCTATGGGTCTATGAGGTGTGAAAACGACCCGAGACTTGGATTCAGAAACCTTTGGTTTCAGAGAGAATGAGGGCTGTTGTGTAAATGTAGTAATGTGGCTTTTTGTGTTTTATTTGTACGTGTTGATCATCTGTTCACTTATTTTTTTTAGGCTGCCACCTGTGACGCGGCCATTGACGATGGCCGCCGCGCAGGTGTTCCCCATCAGCCATAATGACATGGAAGCTAAGAATGGGGAATAAAATGTGCAGGACAATGAACAGGAGAGCGCGTCAGTGCGACAAAACAGCCTGAAGGGCAGACATGCATAGCCACTGCTGAGAGGCTGGAGGTGCGTCGGACAGTGAGCGCAATGGCCGGTGTGCAACCACCACCGAGGGGCAACAGCCGTGGGACAAGCAGAGCAGCAGAACTGAAGGCACGGTGATTAAAAACAGAGGCGAGTGGGAGCGAGGACGCACACAAGAAACCAGCTACGATGGTCGGTACGGTGGATGGTGTCTTGTTAGAGGGTGCAGTCGTACAGGTCTGATGTCGAGGGAGGAGGACCGAGCGTTGGAGATTGCTGGAGGTCAATGTCGCATACCTGTCAAGTCTCCCGTTTTGGCCGGGAAACTACCGTATTTTACCCCTCTTTCCCGTTGTCATCCCGAATTATTATTTTCCCGGAAATTTCCCGTATTATAATATTATTTTTTTAAAAAAAACCATTCCAGAGCCTCTGAATTATGTCACTAGCCTCGCGAGAACTGCCACCTGCAGTAGCCTCGGTGGAAGTTCTCGCGATGTTTGTGCTGGCAGCGGAACCCGGAAAAACACATCAGAAATGGATGAATGAAACGAGAGAAAATGCGTCCCTGCCAAAAAAGTTAAGACTTCGTGTAAATATCTTGAAAAATGGGACAGCGAATTTACTTTTCCTAAAAGAAGAGTAGGGTGGGGGGCACAATTACGCGTTTTGTAAGATTTGTAACTGCGACTTTAGTGTCTCATGGGGGAAGGAACGGTGTCCGTCAGACTGCCGAAATCAGACTCCATGAAGCGGACTGACGAGAGCAACGCACCCCTGAAGCCACGGAGCTCGAATATCCAACTTCCAACGTAAAACTAACTTTACCGCAGTGTCCGACTGCATGAAAAATCCGTCAAGCACAAAGGTAGGCCTATCAGATTGTGATCACATTGTATTGTATTGTATAATTTTATTCATTTCATATTAAAAACAATGACAATTTTTTAAAAAGAAAAATTAAACATAACATAAAATGAAAGGAAGCAGAAGAAGAAAACATTTCTTATCATATCTGCTCCTTATCAAACAATCAATTCAAACTATCAATTCAAACATAAATATACTTATTTGTAATACAAAATAATACAGTCTCATCAGAGATATACAGTCACATCAAAATATCTAATATAATTTGTTATATTAGAATCAACTTAAATGTAACTCTTCAATAAAATAGTTTTAATAATTTTCTTAAATATTAGTATGGACTTCACATTTTTACATTGTCCTCTAGTCCATTCCAAAGATCAATTCCTCTTATTGTAGTAGACCTACCCTTTAAACTGGTTCCAAGCTTAGGTTTAACAAACATTTCCATTATAGCAACTAATCCTTTTCACAAAATAGGTTTGAATGTTAGATAGACACACAAACATAACTGGTTTGTAAGTGGCTGATAGGTAGTTATTTTACATTAGATTTCTTGTAAACCTGTCTTAAAATGTAAGGGGTCCTGGACTTTTGTTGGGTAGTGGGATGGCTCGGAGTACCCGGCAGAAAATTTCCCTTATTTTTAAATCCAAAACTTGACAGGTATGCAATGTCGCCATGGGACACCTGGCTCACAGAGGTACGAGCGCTGGGTGAGGTCGAGACCCTGGAGAGACGCCGGACTCTGGATAGAGTGCCAGGAGATCGCTAAAGGTCGAGACTCTGGACCGCCGTGCGAGGACAAGAGGACCACGCCCCCCTCAGCTAAGACTGCTTCTTTTACCTCAGACTGTTTTAACCGTGTTGCCTTTTTTAAATCTTGGATTTTAGACAAGATCTCGGATACAAGCGGCTGAAATGAGTTTTCTCCGCAGGGTGGCTGGACTCTCCCTTAGAGATAGGGTGAGAAGCTCAGTCATCCGGGAGGGACTCGGAGTAGAGCCGCTGCTTCTCCACATCGAGAGGAGCCAGTTGAGGTGGCTCGGGCATCTGGTTAGGATGCCTCCTGGACGCCTCCCTGGTGAGGTGTTCCGGGCATGTCCCACCGGGAGGAGACCCAGAGGAAGACCCAGGACGCGCTGGAGGGACTATGTTTCTCGGCTGGCCTGGGAACGCCTTGGGATTCCCCCGGAGGAGCTGCTCCAAGTGGCTGGGGAGAGGGAAGTCTGGGCCTCCCTACTTAGGCTGCTACCCCCGCGACCCGACCCCGGATAAGCGGAAGAAGATGGATGGATGGATGGATGGATTTTAGACTGCTCTTGACTGGTTTTTAACATCTAGTCTGCTTGCAGCATTTTCCCTGCTTTTAATAAATTACTGTAAATCTCTACAAGTTGGCTTTGTGAAACATTGCTCACCCCTGTGATACATACGGACCTAACCTTACTCCTAGTTTAACTAGGTGGTGTTGCTGATTTTAGTTTTAATAATTTTCTGTCTGGTTTAGAAATAAACATAGTACCGCTCGGCAGCTGACATAAACGAACAGCCGAACATTTCAAGTTGTGTAAATGGGCCTCAGACTAGCTGCCCTGTATGTCAGTCGAGTGACAAATTTCATAGATGGACGATCGACTCACGTCTAGGTTTTTTTATTCAATGTGATCTACCCATAATACATTTGCGATCGACCGGTACATTGCGATCGATATATTGGGCACCACTGCTTTACTGCATCTTGGGAAAGAGTTCAAAGTGTTTGAAGAGATGAGAAAAGAAAACAGTCGAAGTTAGACATCAATCTTATAGAAAACAGTTTATTTGAACGTGTCTTAGGTCCAAGTACCAACAGACCCCATAAAAAATAAAAAAAGAAAACAAATGCTACAGAGAAAACGTTCATCTACACAAAATTTCTCCTTAAAAACACATCACCATGAACACAAAAAAAAAACATATTCATTAAAGATAATATATGTTAGGGGAAAATTATCTTATCTGAGTGAGTGAAGTTACATCACGAGCCTGGTGAGACGTTAAAAAGAGTGGGTGAGGCGCAAGTGAACGAACGCTTGTGTTTCCTGCTTCCTGCAGACGGGCAGAAGAGGCAGCAGTCGTGTGGGCGGCACACGCACGAAAAGAAAAGACTACAAGAGGACATGGAAAGGTGTGTGAGAGGTAATAGCACAAGGGTGTGAGAGGTAGCAGGCAGCAAGAGGAAGATTTCTAGAAGAGGTAGCTAGCCGGTGAAGGAGGAGGAGGTAGCAAAGATACTAACAGTGCTAGCAAAGCAGGAATATTAATAGTTTTTAATTATTTGCAGAAAAAAATATTTAGGTTCATCAACGTGTGAACAGTTTACAGTACTGTGAAGCCAAACTTCTATGTTAGACACAAATTTCTAAATAAATATTGTAGCAAAATGATCAATCTTAAAGCAAAAAAGGTTGTCATATTTTTTTGCCCTCAACAATTATTTTAAACAAACAAGCAAAATCTTTGAAGGAGAAAAGAACGAGGGATCATCTACAGTTTTCAGAACGATAAACTCGTAGGAACAAAAGCTCAAGAAACAACTGCTGAAGCAACGAGTACCGAAAGATCATTTTACTAAACTTTTCCGATCCTTTGATGCTCAGACAAAAACAGGGAGCTCGTCACATTTTGACAACTTGTCTCGAGTCAAAGGAGATCGTTTCAAATAAAAGCACTGTGGCAGTTCAGCGAATGGCTTTAAAGAACAAACTCTCAGTCTAAACGACAAACTTACTAAACACCGACTTAAGCTTTTATCAGGATTATAACTGGTTTTACAATGATGGGTATTTAAACAACAAAACTTGACATTTTACTTTACAACTAAAGGATCATGAAAGAAACGGACCACAATTTAAGAAGCATTTACAATAATTTGCTGTTTTTTGTCCGTCTAAACCCAGGGACAATCAATTAATCACACCGTGGCGCTCGGCTGCTTTTAAATGTGCTAAATAAATATTTATATGTTTTTGTTGAATTTTCCATTCATCAAAACCTCACCTGAATCATTGATTATTAAATACCATTAAATAGTACAGATCAGTGGTTCCTCCCTTGTGTATTTTTCAGTCACAGTATCAGGAGACAAACCGTCACGCAGCTCCGTGATCATGTTGACGACCGCCACCTCACAGAAGTAAGAACATTGACGAGTTTAAGTGGGCGAAAAGCAAAAAGTGTGAAAACGAGGACAGGTGAGCGAGGTAGGCAGCAACAGGTACGAGGAGCGGAGGAGAAGAGTTGAATCGCTGCAGGATGAGCACCTAAAAAACATCTAGAAGCCCGCCGTGCTGAGGAAGAGCGTTTGTCACGTGCTGATGTTTCGGTCGCCCCGCACCACAGCCTCTCTCACTTTGTTCAGGCTGTGTGAAGGTCAGCAGGGGATTTGTGTGTGTGGGATGAAGTCAGTGTGTGCATGCAGCCTCCAGTGTTTGCCTGAGCTTTAGCTTTACAATTTCTGCGTTTTCCAGTGCTCTGGGTGGTGTGACAGGAGGAACGTCTGTGGCTCCTCTGAAGGCCTCTTAAGCCAGTGAGATCTGTAATATTTGGTTTAATCTTTTAGGAGGGGGGAAAAAAAGGATGACAGTTTGCGCCATAGAGCAAACATCAGTGAAACGCATCAATGCGACCTTTAATGCTAGTTTATGTTGACCCAGTTCTACTCAAACTCAGAGAACTGGATTAAGATCAATCTGCAGCTGGAATTTACATCTGCAGGTCAGAAATCATCAAGTCAGACTTGCATTCCCAACTGGTTTGGTTGTTTACGTTTAGGAAAATTATAGTTTAAAAAGAGAAGAAACAAAAACTTGCACAAATGTGATGCGTTAAGGAAATTCTTGCATAATTCTTTAACCCATGTGCCATAAATGTTAGAGTAAACCGGTTTTGTGAGCTACTAATAATTAAACACTCCCCGGTGACACTTTCCTGCAGACGTCTGACCTGCTTCTTATAATTTTGTAGCTACAGAACAGCAGAATATTCATTATTCTGTGTATGCAAACATCTTGTTCTTCAGTCTTTTGTAGATTTTTTTATTTTTTTATGTAATTTAACAAGTCCAACAGTCGAAGTGAGTTCAGAACTAGGTAGAGACTGCCACCAAACATCCCCCTGTCATACGCACACACAGAACTACAGTGTATCATTAAAAGTGGAGCGAGAGGTAGATACTCGATGAGAACAGGGGTAGGCTGGGTCTGCTGTGTCTTTTATTCATGGGACTGTCTAAATCTGCAGGCCTGCTGTGTTTCAGCTCAGCCTACTCGGCACACAGACCCTGCAAGTCTCACAAGCTTCACCTAGTGCTCGTCTCGGAGAAAGAGGAACCAGACAAAAAGGAGTAAACTACTATTTTTATACAAAGCAAAAAGTTACAGTGTCACCTGTTGTTTCAGTTTAGAATGGAATATTTTTATTATTTGATTCCTTTCTTGGTTTAATGTACAAAGGGTCACTGTCTGCAGCCTCCCTTTTGCCCAACAGAGCAGAAAACAGTGTTTATTACTAGAAGAACCTCGCCGCTGTGCCCTGAGAGGAAGTCTGCATGTGTTTGTGTAGCCGGGTTGCCGTTGCTGTAGAACCCTGAGTGTGAGTCTGTGTGTAACAGGGTGAAGTTTATGGCTGCTTTAATGTCAAAGGGAAAAACATTGAGCACATAAAGATCATCAAAAACGGGCTCATGTTCAAAGACAAGAGTTAGCGTGTGTGCTTTTATGTGTATTTGTGTGTTTAGGCCTTAGTTATCCACCACTCGTCCACTCAGAGGCGCTGGAGGACCCACAGGAACTGGAGGTATTGCCTCAGGTTGTGCAGGCGGGGGACCAGGATCTGGAAAGACCAGAAGGTTGGTTTCAGAACAAGGAAAACATCTTTACAGGTAAGTCACCTGTGTAGAGTTCTGTACTATGAGCCTGTCTGATGGCTGGATAGATAAATGAGGAATGTTACATAAAAAGTCTGGTCCAGGATCACTTCGGCTTTAGAACGAGTTTACAGCCTCTATGAGAAATTTGTGACCAACAAATGTGCCCGTTTACCTTCAAAGCAGACAAAATCAGCAGGACCCACTTTAAGGGATCCGCCATGTTGTATTCTTGGAACCAGAGTCCGTGCACTGACGATATGGAGCTTCAAGTCCCGCCTACTTCCCCGCACACAATCGTAGTGTCACATGACTTTTCTTTTAAACGTATAACATTACAACTAAACGTGATAAAATTAAGAATACAACGATCTGCAGTAATTTGTTTATATATTTTTTAACGTTTTGTTCATTTACGTGGAAGGAACAGGACAGAGTACTTGAACTGGGAACAAAAAAAAAGAAAAACTGTAGAAATGTCTCATCTTCTTTCATCCGAAAGACTTCTTCAGTCTGAGGAGCTGTGTTCAGTTTAGTCTACAGCTCCTCAGACTGAAGAAGTCTTTTGGATGAAAGACGAAACGTTTCTACAATTTTTTTGTTTTATGAACCCGTCCAGAGGACCACACTTCACTTTTTTTTTCTCTACATAGAATACATCAGGAAACTTTTTAATCATGAAATTATGACTTGATGATGTTACTTTAGTTTAGTTTAGATTCTTTATTCATTTCAAATTTCAAATTTCAAAGAACACAAAAAAACTATTTACAATTGCACGTAAATAAAATTTCAAACATTACATGAAATGAAAGGAAGCAGAAGAAGATAAAATCTTATTATGTCTGCCCCTTTTTAAACAAAATTAATTCAAACAATCAATTCAAACAACAATAATCCAAACAAAAAAAATTACACAATAAATAACTCATCATATTTTACCATTCATATTATTTGAAACAAACCAATTTATACATATTTTTCCAGAAACCTAAATTTATTCATTTTTTTTAAACAAAGTCATTGTTTTTGCAACTTTGATATTGTTTTCTAAACCATTCCATAGACCTATTCCATAAATTAAAGTAGACCTACTCTTTAAACTATGTTTTGGTTTAACAAAAATATCAGTACCCTTAAGATTGTAAGTTAAAGACTTTATTTCTGTTACACAGTCTTGTGTTGCGCTACAATAAAATGATCCTATTAAAATGCCTCCATAAATATCAAGGAAAACAAAATGCTGTAATACTTTTATTTATATAATCAATAAAAATGCAGATCAGGTGCTGTTCAGTGTTTTAAAAAAACAGCTGCAGATCAATGTGTTGCTACTTTTTAATGCTAAAGGGCTTCAGAATTAACAGAGAAATCACTGCAGACTGCAGTGATGATGTATGATGTGATGCTGATGAGCATTAACCGTCCAAATATTTGCACTGAAGACCAGCTGCCTGCTTTGATGACACCTACAGCATAATTTGTTTTTCCTTTATGTTAACACACCCACAATTTATGGTACACAGTTTGGTTAACAAAATATTTAGAAAATAAACAAAATAAAATCACAGTTGGCTGTGTTGTAGAGTGTCTGTTTTGTACTCACACATGCCGTTGGGGGCTCCAGGGTGGCGTGGGGGCATCATGGGAGGAATAACTCCAGGAGTGGGGCCAGCAGAGGGTGGACCAGACATCATACGTCCTGGCATCGGCTGACCTGGTTCCATTGGTCCTGTGGTTTGGACGATGCCGAGAAAACAATTGTCAGGCAGAGACTAACAGCAGCCGTGACTCGTACAATTTTAACAACTCCCAAATGAGCAGCTTCAAATCTAAACAAATTAAAGTGTTTTGGTTTATTTTATTTTATGTAAAAATATAAGCATTTAATTGCACCAGTTTGCTCTCTAAAAACAAAAGTCTGACGACTTTTAATGCATTTAACTGAAAGCAGATATATTTTAATGTACCGTATGTTATTTAAATCCAAATTAGCAATTTGATCATATTTTTTTATGTTTTTGTGGAAGGCAAATATAAAACATAGCAAATGACGCGACCAATAATTTGCATTAAAAAATTCTAGCCTTTACAGCTTAATATTCATTTATCTTTTCTGGTTACACTTTTGAGAAAGTGAAGTTTAAATAAATTTAAAAATGTGTATAATGTCAGACTCCTGCTGTCCGATACTGTTTACAGACATTTCAACAGAAAACAAACATAAAATTATAATAAAATGTTTTTCTGTACACAAACTATTTTCAACCATCTCACCCGTCTGTCCTGGGTGGTGAGGTGCCATCGGGTGGTGGCCCATTGGGGGGTAACTGTGGTGGATTGCAGCGCCGGGTGGGGGCCCTCCATGATGAGGTGGGGGCCCTCCATGGTGGGGTGGAGGTCCTCCATGATGAGGTGGTCCTCCGTGGTGAGGCATTGGACCTCCGTGGTGCATGCCAGGCGGATGGGAGCCAGGGTGGGGCCCTGATCCCGGAGCCTGCCCCTGCCCTTGAGCCTGGGCTGCAGCGGCTGCAGCAGCAGCAGCCTGCTGCTCCATCTGCTGCCTCGCCTTCATCTCAGCGTATTTGAGCTGCTCCATGTGAAACGCTTGTCGCTCAGTGAGGAGCTGCTGCCGCTGAAGTTCCAACTGCACAGAACCATACAGCAAACAAAGAAACATCAACGACCGAGGATCAATGTCATCTAAACCAGGAGGAACCAAAAAGTTGATGTTTGGGAAGAAAGCGTGAGGAAAACCCATGCATGTACAGAGAACATGCAACCTTCATGCAAAACAGCCTGAAAATGGACCCAGGACCTCTGTGCTGTGATGCAGCAGTTCAAACCAACTACAATATGATGTAGCCCCAAGAAAACTGCTATTGTAACTCATAAAAAAATGGAAAATCAGAAATATTGTCATCGCTCAACTTTTCTAAATCAAAAAGGAAATTAGTTAACTTTCAACACTGTTAGTTGTTCCAAGATGGTTTTATAAAACATAAAGCAGTTGTTTATTTTTTTTCTAACACAGAAAGTCGTCCATCTGAAAACAGTTTTGTGTTAGTTCTTTCTGTACTGTGTGGATCTTTAGACTCAGTGTTTAATTAGCAGCAACACAGGACTGGCTTTACTCTAGTTCTCTTCTTTTTCAAACGGCTCTCTTCACGCAGCGTTTGCAGCTGTGAAACTGGGCTTCACTCCAAAACGCTGCCACCAAGAAAACCGTTTTACACTCTCACTGGTGTCTCCAAGGACTGTTCCATGCAGGACACTCCTAAATACATATGAGCTAAATCTTAATATGTCCTGTCAAGGCACACAACTGTTTAAATAGCATCAATAAACAACTCTTCTGCTCCTGAAAATATTTAAATATCTTACCTTCCTTATAAAGAAATCAGACTTTATCTCTGTCGAAAACCTGGACCATGTGAGAACAACTCATCCAGTGGGATCATCTGCTAATTGAGCTAATATGTATTAGCTACTTGATAGGGCTGGCAATATTTCAATATTTTTAAAATATCTAGATATTTTCATTTGCGATATAAGATGGGACTACGGTATTATCGTCTTATGTCGATATTTCTACGTTGCGTTATAATTAGATTTGAAAATTCATTTAGTTTTGTTTTCTCCCGTCTGTGCTCATCTGCACATGGCCCCATCTTCTACCTCATTGAATACAAACACACAGTCCCCTCGCTTCCTGTTTCTCAATGTGGGCGGGAGACGTTTAGCACAACAAGTAAATACGGGAGATGTTGAAGAGCAGCTTAGCTGCGGAGCAAAAAGAAAAACAATGGCTGTTATTTCGGAGATGGTTTAGATTTGAATTCTCAGATGAGCACAGAATTTTTTTTGTAGACAATGCCGAAAACAAGTCCCGACAAATGTCAGAACAACGAATCTTTTTCACCGTTTAAAACAGCGCTATAAGTTATAAGCTGCAGCTCTCGATGTTTTCAGCCTCCTTCCTTGAAACAAACTAAGGTACAAAACTCTTACCTGTGCTGTGCCTTATGAAAGGAACAGAGAGGTAGCATAACATTAATAAAGCAGCAGATTACATATCGTTAAGACACGGTCCCAGTCTCAACTGTGGAACAAGACAGCTAAAGTTAGCCGTCTTGTTAGCCGCTAAGGCCCGTGTCTTTAGCGATATGATAACAATAATAATTTATTCAATTTGTACTGTACTTTACATTTTTCAATCTCAAAGTGCTACAATATAAAATATAAAGAGAATACAACATGGACTAAGCCACTGATTTATTAATGAGGCGCCACCTCTCACTGCAAGACTTGAAAATCTGTGTACAGTACAGTAGTTCTTTTTCTGCCCGTCCAACTTCACACGGTCCCTCTTTCTCCCTCGCTGAATACAAGCAGCCCCTCACGGCAGTTTACTAACGTTTTTTATTATTTAATTTAAAGAAATAGTTTTTTTTTTAGACATTTATTTTGTACAGTTAATAAATGTGCCTGTGTGACAACTGGGATGAAGCTTTGACTCAGAAAAATATTTTTGTTAATACCTTATGGAAAGAAAACTATTGAGATGTATACAGTACCGGTATTTACAATTTATCTTAAAATACCGAGACATTAATTTTGGTCCATATCGCCCAGCCTTACTACCGGTACTTGATCAATACAGCAATCAGGGAAACTGGGCAGTAAAACGGTCATTGTTTGGTAATTCCACAATGTACACCTGAATCACAACAAAGAATTTATCTATTAAATATTCAAATAGTAAAACTTGAGCAATCCAATGAACATTCCAGTTATAACCTGCTAAAACTCTATGAGAAATGATGATAAACACAAACAGTTACAGTAAATGAATATAGTTGAGGTATTTCTCTATATTTTCACTCTGCTGTTAATTCTGTTCGCTGCAAGAGATTCTGAAAAATAAGCTGATAGCAGAAAAATGGCACAAGGAAATTGTGCTAGTAAAGTTTAAAAAGGTTAAACATCAAGATTCTTTATGTTGTCGTTATACATGTTTAATTGGGTTATTAGTAGTTTTTGTACATTTTAACTGGCAATAGATGGGGTCACAAGCTTGGTCCCAACCATTCTGTGGGTTGACAGCTAAAATATTTGGAAACCATTGGAACATTGAAACTATTGGTCTAGAAACAATTTTTAAAATTAATACTTAAACAACCTTCTTTATTACCTTGATTAAGTATTAGTTTAACAGGTTATGAATTAGTCATTTTGCGTTTCATACTTTTTGCAGTACTTCTGTCCACTGATACCATCTTAACCTGTGCTATTGAAATAACTTACGGCTTCCTTTTCACGGTCCATAATGGTCTCGAGTTCCTCGAAGTGCCTCAGCTTGATCTCCAGCTTCTTCATCTGAGTTTCCACCAGCAGAGCGACCAGAGACTTGATCTTCCTTTCCTCAACTGCAGCCAGGTGCTGAGGAAAAGGATGAAGTTAGTATTTCATAGACAAATGTTTACATTCATTCAACCTTTATTTAGGCAGGTTAATCCCACTGAGCCTCGAGGACTCATTTACAAGAGAGACATTCAGTGCCATTTTCAACATAAATATTTCTGATTTTTTATTCACTCTGTGCCTTTTACAGTAACAATATCTGTAATTTTTGCACGCAAGAAACAGAACATTAGAGAAGCCAGAACAACATGTGATCAGACATTGCATGCACTGGTTTCACCTTGGCCTTGGTGGCAGCAGATGCCAGGGCAGCTGCAGCCGCGGTGGCAATGTTCCCCTCTCCAATGTCATGTTCCAGCTTCTTCTTCTTGTCCTCTCCTTCTTCTGTAGCTGCCTTCTCTTCCTTCTCCTCCTGCTGCTCTGAAGAAGGCGTCAGCATAGGTTCCTCCTTATCCTTGTCTACAAAAGATGAAAATGTAACTTGTTTTTTCATTCTCAGCACCAAAATGGCAAATCAGCAGCAGCAATACCAAAAAGGGCACTAATAAAACAAATGATGAAAACTAAACAAGAACATTATAGAGACAGGAAAGTAATAATTTGAACAAGGAAGCTTCTATCTATTTTAACTTGAACTAAAGTATATTCTACACACTTTTGCTGTCTGCACTAACAAAGTCAACTAAACAGATGCGGATAAATAATAATAATAATAATAATGAATTCGATTTATAACGCACTTTTCATTAATGAAAATCTCAAAGTGCTAAATGAACATATAAGGCAAAGAGCAGATTAAATTTTTTTTTAAATTCAAAAAAATTATATTTCCATGTAGAAGAGACTGAAATTAGAGTATTTTTATTTTATGTTTTCATTGTTCTGTTACCTGCTGAATCAGTTTTAGCCTCCCCTTCTTCTTCATTCTCCTCTTCGCGCTCTGATGCTTCCCCTCCCTCTTTCTTCACCTTTTCTGTCGTTTCTGTCTTGTCACTCTTCTCTGCAGACTCGCTGGGCTTCTCTGCCTCGTCTTTCAACTCAGCCTGAATGACAAGGACAAAAAAACAAACGATTAGGGGCTGGTGCCAGAAGAAATTTGACAACACGTTAGAGAGGTCCGACAAAAAAAAAAGACGAGTCAAAACACTGCACGGTGTGTAAAGAATAAAAACAAATGATTAATAAATCTATCTTACTAGTTAATGCTGCCACATTGAATAATAGCTCAAATCTCAACCCCATTCTTTGTGATTTTGACAAAAAGCCTGATTTAATGAGAAAAACACCTAACACAGGGTATTTCCAGCAAACACCGCATAATTTATAGGAAGAAAAAACATTTCTGTGTTCCAACAAACAGCTTGTTGTTAGGGGGTGCACAATGTTAGAAAACCCTGCAAATTTGCAATACAGTATTACTGTTTAATATTATGATGAACCTACATTTTTCCCAAACTTCTCGTCTGTTGCTGCTATTATCCAAACCAGGTGTGGGCGTTAACATACCAGTAGAAGTCTTTTAGACTGACCAAACATTTTATTCACAAGCACATGAACACAGGGTACTTGAACTATAATAATCTATGAGCAAGAACCATGATTCATTGCAGTCCAAGCGATCCTCTGTGCTCACTGGCATTGCAATGACGCTAAATAAGAGATAAGTGTGCTTCCCTAATTGTTGTAGTTAATAACACAGTAACACATAAGATGAAGCACTGCTGTCCTCATAACTTTCTGACCAGCATGAGGTACAAATCACACTCTCTGAAAAGGCCATTATTTACTCATCATGATCTAAGCTTTCATAAAGCCAAGGACTTTTCAGTAGAGGTCTCACCTTATCAGCCTGCTGAGAGTCTGAATCTGTGTCCATCTTTTCTGGTTCTGTGGCTTCTACAAGTAACGGTAAAAGAAAAAAAGCATATAAGCACCACTTAAACACAATACAAAACACATCATTTATTATTGTGTGGCAGCCTGACATATTTCAAGTTTTACCAATAAGTTGCAGAAGATAAATTAAAAACACATGCTTTTTGACGACTTGATTCATTTTCATAAACACCGTTTCAAAAGGCCATTAGAAGAAAGGTAGAAAAGCATTTCTTCTGAATGAGATTAAAAAGAAAAACAGTTAAAGCATCTAAACGCATGCCAGGATGAATACTTGTTTGGGGCTGAGTTAAACCACGTTACGTGTGCATTTAAGCGCATGTTAAGGATCTGAATATTGATTCTGTGGCAGGCAAGTGCTTCAGGCAAAGTGAGACATGAAACACTAAAGCTTATTGATCTTAACTGTAGGTCATGAGGGCAGTAATGCCAGAGAGACTGCTTTTTTGTGTGTGTCAGGGATCATGTGAGCAGTGGTTAAAGTAAAGACCAGTTTCCAAAACAGCACAAAGCAAAACGAAGAGAAAAATCATAGGCGAACAGAGTGATGACCCAGTTTTCTGTTTTCCCTCCTCCCAACCTTCTGTCCCATCTGCTGCTGTTGTTGTTGTTGTAATCCTCTGGTTACCACGACAATATAAACACACAACAAAATCTGAACTGCTTAATGCTTGCTAACGAAAACTGTTGCCAATCACGGTCACACAACATAAAGAGTGCCTGGCAGTGTAAAGAAGACTGTTCCTCATTCAGCTTTAACATTCTCAGATCATCCATTTACATCATAAAGACTGCCTCAACGTCAACGCCGTCTGCTTGGTTTTGTGTGTATGTGCTGCCCTCTGGTGGCTGTGAAGTCCATCAATCTACCTGGCTTTTATTTCCACAGCATGATTTAAGTTAAATTCTGTTCATTTCAGTTTATTTATATAGCACCAAGTCACAGCAGAAGTCATCTCAGGGCACTGAACAGAAACATCCATGTGCATAAAAGTAAGTTAATAACGTTAGTTTAGATGTCACACTTTCAGCATCTCTTCGATGCTACCCACCAGTCTTTTCTGGTTCTTCAGGGGCAGTTCCAGCAATGCCGCTGCTCTCCAAGCCGAAAGCGGGGTCAACTTTGCCCGTGCTCTTCGCCGCCTCCTGCACCTTCTTCACATGGGCTTCCACCAACTCAGCCGGAACCTCCTCACGCACACGAGAGAACTCCTCTGCAAAAACAAAACATTTTCAGCATCTTACCAATATTTACAGAATAAAAAAAAGATTATTGATGTGCTGAAGACTGGTTTAAACAGTTAGTAAGAGTCAATGTTAAAAGCTTTCTATATTTCTTTATTTACTTAATAAGGGTCTGTACTAAAAAAATAAAAGTCAGGTCCTCTGGATGGATTCTTCTAAAGGTTTCATCTTTAATCCAAAAGACTTAACCGGTAGTCAGTCTTCGTCAGACCTGACTTTTTTTATTTTTCTACCTGGATTATTGAGCATGCATCAGGATAAGGGTCTGTAATGCTTTCAATGCTGATTATTTGAACTTTGCTGCATATTTAAAGCTCCTCCATTGTGCAAAATTCAACAATAACCTTTAGTTGTCATGCAAGTCTTTATAAAGGTGTCTTTAAGGTTAACTTCTACAAATACATTCTGAATTTATTTTGCTTCCTCCAATCAGTTCTCACCCAAGGCTGCCTTGGCAGCAGCTGAAGCAACTCTGGGGTCCACTACGGAGGCCAGGAAGGCCACAGTGCTCATGACAGGGTTTCCAGACTGGCTGAAGGGGATGGGCTGGTAGGCCAAAGGGCCCATGGATGTCTCTGTGCTCTCAAGATACGGATCTTCGATTGGGAGCCGAAGGAAGTGCAGGATACATTCGTCTTGGGTGCGTGAACCAACATGTTCCGACACTTTGTTCCAGTCGTCTTTGTACATCTCTAGAGCCTGTGAGAACGGTGTAGATAAGTCTCAGTCATGCAGAGTTTGTGGACTTCTCAAGTAAATGAAATAACAGAAAAGCACAGGTTGAAGATTAAATGTGTGAGGTGTACAAAACTTGAAAAAGGTGAAAGGGAAGGTTGGTTAAAAAGAGCGTACGGTTAGAACAGATGTTTCAATCTCAGCAGATGTCAGCTTTTCTCCACCTAACAGAGCTCACCTCCAGCAACAGCAGAGTCTCCTGCTCCGTCCAGTCTCTGGTGGTGCAGGCGCCTTTTCCCGGCTGTGAACCAAAACCAAATGAACATTAAGTTGCACCATGTACAAGTACCGGTAGTTAAAAAACAAACATCCATGGTTATCCAACGTCTCTGTGTGTGTGTGTAGCAGTTAGATTTATACAGTAGTCCCTTGCTACTTCGTGGTTTAACTTTCGCAGACGCGCTCTTTCGTGGTTTTTCAAAGTAAGACTGGACATGACACACAACTGGCTGATTGATGGATGAGCCACACGAGCAGCATGGATTGTTTATTTAAAATAAACGATTTAAAATTATTTGGCACCTGCTAAATCATTAGGCGCAGAGAGAAGCTCCCTCCGCTCTCTGCCACCCCCACATTTCTCCTCCGGCTGAAGCAGCTTCATGAAGGTTTAACCCTTTGCTGTCCAGCTGCTCCTATCGTCTTTTGTCTTCCAACTTAAAATTTAAAGTATCGGAAAATTGTTATAATCAAAAAATACAAAAGTGTTAAGTTATTTTTTTATTATCTTAGAACTTCAATGTTCAGTGGTTTCAGTGTAATTGATCAAGAAGTACATTTCTGCTCTGTGTTGCAGAGCTGCGTGAAGGGTTAACCCTTTGCTGTCCTGCTGCGCTTCTCTTCTCTACAATTTAAATTTAAATACTGTAATATTTTAAATAATCAATCCATGCTGCATGCATTGTTTATTTAAAATATTACAGTATTTAAATTGTTTATTTACACAGAAGGAGGGAGCAAGGGAGTGAAACTTGAACTTGGGACTACTGTAGAACTACTTCACGGTTTTTCATTTATTGGTCCCCTAAAACCGGTGATAAACGAGGGACTACTGTACCACCAGAAAACAATCTTAAATACCCGTATTTTCTGGATTATAGGTTGCGGCTTTTTATCATTTTTGCATGCTCTGCGACCTATATTCAGGTGCAACCTATTTATGGCTTTTTATAAAATAAGCTGATTTGTAATCATTTATTAACAAAAATTAAATTGAGACAATCTTACAATAATGTCAGCTAACAAATATATATTTTTAGGTGTTTATCCTGCTAAAATTATTCATTTATTAAAGAAAAGTTCAGCTCAGACACATATTTGCTATAATTTTTATCAAACAAATAATTGTTTTTAAGTGTTAATCTTCTTAAAGAGCGACTAAACCCAAATTTAACTTTTTTTAGCTGATAAACTCCCTAGAATGTGTTTAAAATGTTTCTGAGCACTATTTTTGAGTTATTTTTCATGTATTTGTGCGTATTAGTTAAAATCGGCAATATTTGGTCTAAAAACGTGTTCACGGTAGCCTATGGGTTGAACTGTGGTATTGCACCCTGATTTTCTCATTAGTTTGAGTTTGGCACAGTGACGTATTTTGGCACGATTTCGTCACAGCCTCTGCTGCCTCTGTATAAAAGTGGAGCCACTCCCCCGAGAAGGTCACTCCCAGGTCACTCCCCCTCCAGAGTTCAGGGGTTGGATCAGAGATTAGCAACATAGCATAGAAGAGCCACGATGTTCCAAGAAAGCTCTTCAAACTGATGTTCACCCACCCTTACACCATCAGGGTACAATCCGTTTGGAGGTGAGTCCCATTTTACACCTTTTATTCCATAATTTATCTTTTGAGTATATGACGCGTTTCTTCATGTGCTGTGTTTGCGGCCTGCAGCGTTGCTTTGTTGTTGCCCCACATAAGGTCGTGGCGTTTTCATCTGTTGCTGTTGTCTGAACGATGGAGACTTGCTGGCGCTAATTTTAGCTGTTGTAGGCTACTGGTTAACGGTGCTGTGCGAATTTCTGTTCCCCCGTGAGAATCTGTTCCCCTTGTGTCGGGATCCGACCGTCTGAGTTCAGTGAAACGAGTCCACACTATTGTGTCACAGTTATAGCTCATTTTAATCGACAGCTCCTGGTGATAAATAAATAAATATAAAACCTCCACTAAATAAATAAACCTGGTCTTGTGTGGGGTGTAGACTTTTTTTTGCTGCAAAAAATGTTGTGGATCAAGGTATTTGTAAAATAATAATAATAATAATCTGTGCAGCAGTATTTATTTTGCACTGGGTCATCTGTTTGACAGATCAACAAAGTGATGGAACAGTAATGTATCTCAAAGTTTTTTTTTGTAAGGTGATTAAAAATGTGTTGTTGTTTTTTTAGCTCCATGAGGTGTTCCACATCAGGGAATGTCTGAGCCGTGCAGCAGTCCCAACACTCCAGACCACCTTCAGGATCGATGCTCCACCCGCATGATGCTCCACTGCCAGCCAGAAACAAACACCAAGGTCTCTCTCAGCTGCACCCAACATTGTCCTGGATGGAGGTCTCAAGAGATGATGTAAATTACTATGTACTTGTGTTAAATTATTATTTATGTTTTCTTCTAACCCTGTGCGGACTGGGCACCTGGGTGGTCTGTAACACAGGTGTACACACCCACCTGTTCACATCTGGCCATAACCTATGTCAGAAAGGGATTTTTTTATAAGTCATAAATTCAAGTACAGGAAACTTTTAAATTTTAACGTTTAAAAAGTTTAGGCTTCCTAAAACTTTTTTAATAATGTACAATTTGGATTACTCTAATTGATTATTGCACTTTCTTTCTTTTGTTTTACAATATTTAATATTGGCACACCTGAAACAATTATAATTTATATTAAATTTAAACATTACTTTGTAAAAATTGCTGATGTAAACATGTTTATTAAATGTTTGTTTAAATTATGCATGCATCTGAGAGAAATTTAATTTCAATCCTGTGTATGTTCTGTACATATTGCAGTTTGGACAATAAAGTTGACTTTAAATTTTGACTATGATGTATGATTTGGAAATGTATTTATCAATACAGAGGTCTAGTGTTGACAGAACAATGAGCTTCATACTGTAATTGATTATGTTGACTATGAGCAGTCCATTTTAACACATTTACTATAGGCTATAAAAATTAATTTTAACTGAATGTGGAGTGCAGCATGTATATCGTTTAGTATTTTTACTCATTTTTTATCATTTGATACAAGTTTGTGTGCTTTTACTGGTAGAGTAATGCATACCCATAGTAATTCACATCACAGGAGAAAAGCTTTTAAGACAATAAAATGCACAGTGTATTCAAGACCAGGTTTATTGGTGTTTTTTAATATATAGTATATTTATTAGGGCTTTAGGAAGTACTAAATAATTCATAATTAGACTCTTGGCGTCTCCCTACAACACACGTTTTCTACAGGTGAGTGGAAGCTGCAGTGACCACAGGTGCACCTTTTGAAAGGTTTTTTATTTATTGCTTTACAATTTGGATTGAGATAGTTGAAAATTATTTTTTTTTTAAAGATAATTTGTTACTGCTTTGAACATTAGCCTATGTTGCTAATATAAATTTACCACTCAGATGCTGGACCCGTTCGGTCCATTGCCTCAGCACCACCAGATTCTTGCACAAGAGCGTCAGTGCCTGTAGCCAGCAGCTCGAACTGATAAGGCTCAGGACCTGTGGCTCTCTGCTCCAAGTCTCCCTCAGTTTCTGGTGAGGGAGGTGGAGAAAAGACCTGTGTCGCTGTGTTCACTGTCCATGTTGCATACAGTATATTATGCTAACGCTAGCTGCATGTCACGGTCCTGGCGACACCCACCTACTCGCTCTAACCCCACCTCCTCTCCTCCTTTAGGCGGTGCCTCTGCAGTCTATCAGAACGCCCATTTTGGTGAAGTTTTTGAATTTGAACTTGGGGAGGAGTTAAAGACCCAGAGCCCGTTTAGTCGCTCTTTAAATGTTTTTTTTTTCATGACCAATAATCCAGGGCTGAAAAATCCTGAACATTGATGTTTTGAATCACTTTGCATTTAATTTAATGTATTGCTGTCTGGGGTACTGCTTGTAAAACTGTAACCAAGTCTATTTTTATTTTATAAAAAAGAATTATCTCAAGAAAACATTGTCATCCTTCAAGTGTTTTATTTTATCAACTGAAATTACTTAAGTTTTATGATTTGGTGGACTACAATATTCTATTACTTATGTACAGGGCTCAGAATCATAATTTACCATCGAACATACAAGCGTATTTTGTAGCAGTTGTTATAATTTAAAAAGGAACGGATATTTTTGTAAAACCAAAGTTTAGAACAAGTTTAAGAGGTAGGTCTACTTTCATGAGGGGAATTGATTTATGGAATGGTTTGAATAATGATATTAAAAAAGAGGAATCATTTGTATTTAAGAAAAAGATCAAGAATACTGTATACTGTAATGCTGATGAGATATAGTTAAGTTAGTTAATATTAGAGAAATATAATGAATAAATGTGATAAGTTTTGTGGTTTGTTGTATTATTTGTGAGAAAAATTGATTGTGTGAATTGATTTTGTTAAGAAGGGGCAGAAATGATAAGATTTATTCTTCTTCTGCTGCCTTTCATTTTATAGGTTTTTTTTGTGTGTGTGAAATTGTATTGTTTTTTTAATTGAAATGAAATTAATAAATAAACAAACAAACAAACTTTGGCCATGACTGCCTCAAATGAGATGGTGGAGGAGAGGGCGGACTCCAGAAACTATCTTAGCACCATCAAACTGGTTGACCCACATGTGAAGGTGCCATTTATAAGACACTGAGTTTGTTGTGGCTCCTCGGACTGATGAAGTATTTTGGATGCAAGACGAAGCGTTTCAACAAAAATAAACTGTCCAGAGGATCTGACTTAACTTTGTTGGATTGTCTGGGTTAACTTAACCACAAATACCCTGATGCATGCTCAATAATCCAGGTAGAAAAATCTAAAAAAGCTAAGTCTGGTCCTCTGGACATTCAAAAAACAAAACAAAGCAAAAAAATTGTAGAAACGTTTCGTCTTTCGTCCGAAAGACTTCCTCAGTCTGAGCTGCTGTATTCAGCTCAGTCTTATAAATAGCACCCTCTCACAGTGGATCAACCGAGCTGAATACAGCAGCTCAGACTGAGGAAGTCTTTCGGACGAAAGACGAAAAGTTTCTATATTTTTTGCTTTGTTTTGTTTTTTGAATGTCCAGAGGACCAGACTTAGCTTTTTTAGATTAACCCCAAATGTTTTACTATTTCACATGAAATCTAAAGACTAATTATAAATAAATATAAAGTCTGAACTTCCACCAAGCGGAGTCCTGATTTTTGGGGAACGGGCGGCGGTGTCTCCTCACCTGGCGTACTCCTCCCTGATGATCTTCAGCACCCTTCTGATCATGTTGCCCACAGTGGTCTCTGAAGGCTGAGCTGCAGTCATTCTCCTGCCCTCCTTACAGATTATCTCCATCAGGTCGCCTAAAGTGGAAAACAAGGTAAACACGATCAGAAGACTGTCTACAGTTCGTGTGGATCTTCAAATTACAGTACACAGCATTTCTAACCATCTCAAACATGAAGAGAAATGCACATCAATGCTCCATAAGATGGTTTTCTATTGTTCAAACAGCTTCCAATCAACTTTAAAGACAATTGTTTTGGTAATATTTAATAGTCAAAACTTATAAACATTACTACCGGTACACACTTTACTCTAAGTAATAATAATAATAATAATGAATTCAATTTGTAATGCACTTTTCATTAATAAAAATCTCAAAGTGCTACAATGTGTAACAAGGTAAAGATAAAATAAAACAAGTGATAAAATCAAATAAAATCAACAATAATATCGACTAAGATCAAAGATAAAATCATGTATGTTTAGGCTTGCTTAAAAAATAAATAAAATAAAACAAGTGATAAAATCAAGTAAAATCAATAAAGATATCAGCTAAGATCAAAGATAAAATCATGTGAAAGCAGAATAGGCTTGCTTAAAAAGAAAAGTCTTAATGCCGCTTTTAAAGTCAACCAGTGACTGTGGAGCTCTCAGGTCATCAGGGAGGGAGTTCCACAGGCGGGGGGCAGCCACACAGAATGCTCGGTCTCCCATGGTCCTCAATTTGGTCCGAGGAATATGAAGTAAATTACTGTTCTGTGACCGTAGAGACCGGGTGGATGAATATGGTGCAAGAATGTCCTTTAGATAGTCAGGTGAAGTTCCGTGCAAGCATTGATGGGTAATGAGAGCAGTTTTGTACTGAATTCTGTAGGTGACAGGAAGCCAATGGAGGTTATGGAGAATGGGTGTAATATGATCAAATTTGCGAACTCTCAACAGAATCCTAGCTGCACTGTTTTGAATATATTGAAGCTTCTGAATGTTTTTGCCAGGGATACCAATAAACAGGGAGTTGCAGTAGTCGAGCCTGGAGGAGACAAAGGCATGGACGAGTTTCTCAGCATCAGAAAAAGTCAGAATTTACAGTATTTAGGTGACTGTTGTCTACTGAAGTAATACACGTGTTGCACATAGAGAAGGCATGTGGCACAGCATGAGCTGAAAATTAGGCTAATGTTTATCCAATTGGCAGAGTTTTGACAGCTGGTACAAAAATGTGTCATTTGTCCAAACCCTGCCATCATTTTGACAAGTTTCATGGCGGTTCACCACTCTGCTGTAACATCAGAGTCGATTTAAAGTAAATACAAGCAAGGCGGTGATTCGAGGCACCTGCGCTGCTCCACCGAGCCTGGGCTGTGATCCTGCGGAGTAACGCGGTCGTTTCTCGGGCGGTCTCAGCCGAACCCCTCAGAGGTCCGGTCCCGCTGCCTCCGCGCTTCAAGTCGGACAGAAAAGCTTCGACCCTCTCCGTCAGGTCTGTTTCTTTGTACGGACCCGGCATGGTTATTAAAAACAAATTTCAATACATAAATAAAAAGGGCCAGCGGAATATCTGCTGTGAACTGCTGCAACACGGAAGTGCTTCTAAAGTACATCCGGGTCACAGCGAGAGTGCCTCTTTCTGATTGGTGGATGCATCAGTGTTACGAGCCCCACCAAAAATGTTAAATTTGGTCATCTGGATGGATTCTTCTTGTTAAACGTTTTGTCTTTCATCTGAAAGACCATCAGTCTGAGGGCCATGCCACAAACTCAGTCGTATAAATAGCACCTTTTCAAATTGGATAAAGTCTGCTGGGGGACTCCCAGAAACTAGCTTTCACTGTACAGGTGGTCCCCGGCTTACGAGCGAGTTCCGTTCCTACGAGGTGCTCGTAACACGAAAATTCGTACGTCGGAACACGAAACACATGTAGCTCGTAAGTCTGGATTTTCGCTCGTGCGTCGGAAAATGTATGCTAGCGCTACTACGAACACCCGTTTTTCAACACAAACGTACATACTGGTTCATAAACATGCACAGAACTCTGTTTACAAACGGTTAGCTAACACACTTTCATCTAAAAACACATGCCAGTGCTGTATTTTCTGTATGTTCTGTACAACTTTACTGTTCGTTAGTCAGCTCGTAAGTCTGGAACCTCGTATGTTGATGACGTCGTAAGTCGGGGACCACCTGTAAAGGGGGGACTCAGTCTAACAATCGATCATTAGTGCCCTGATGGACGCTTGCTATTCACAGAACCAGCCTGAGGAACACCTGGCCCATAGGCGTTGCAACCATTATATGTGAAGAGGATGTCCCCACCACATTAAAAAAACGTTCATTTGGACTCCCCCCGATATACAACTGATTGGGGAAACTAAACAGCCACTGGCCAAAAGGATGGCCCAGCACAGAAGATCAACATCATCAGGTCAGGACTCTGCAGTCTACACTCATCTCCAGCCAGCGGTCACTCTTTCAGGGATGAAGATGTTCACATCCTTGATAGAGAGGAACGATGGTTTGAGAGAGGAGTAAAGGAGGCCATCTTTGTGAAAAGAAACCGTCCATCATTAAACAGGGGTGGAGGCCTCCGGGTTCAACTGTCCCCCTCTTACAATGCTGTTATTGCTAGTATCACTCAGCCCTCTGTGAATAGCAAACAACCATCAGGGTGCTAACAATCCATCGTTAGGCTGATGGTCCTCCTTGATCATGTGAGCAGCTGGTTTCAGCTGTCAGCAGCAAACTGGTTGACTGTGAGAGGGTGCTATTTATAATGCCGGGTTCCCACCAAACACGTCTTGAGCAGCAAAAACGCTCCCAACGAGCGGTGTTGGCTGCTTGTCAACAGATGTCTGTTCACACCAAACGCGTCTGAAGACGCGCAGTGGGAGGAGCGTCTTGGTCCTTTTCCGGTCTGTTTTTTTTTCCGGTCTCTGAAATGGCGGACGTAATCCGAAGAATTGCTTAATTTTCACCCGACAAGTGTTAGTATGCCACAGTATTTAGGTGACTGTTGTCTACTGAATTTTAGAACAATAAACCAATAATACAAAAAAACTGCCTAACTAGTATTAAATTTCAAAAGTGTATGTGTGTAACATGACCGGTTTAAAATCTACAAATAATGTATTTGCTGACTGAGACTGAGATGAATACAGCATTTTAGACTGAGGAAGTCTTTCGGACGAAAGATGAAACGTTTCTACAGTTTTTTTGTTTTGTTTTTTTTGAATGTCCAGAGGACCAGACTTAGCTTTTTTAGATTTTTCTACCTGGATTATTGAGCATGCATCAGGTTAATTTCAACTAGTTTCATGGATAATTTCAGTGACTGACAGACTAATGTATTTATAAACTTGTGCATAATAAATAATATCTAAATGTATCTTATTAAGTTACTAATAATTTATTAAAAATTAATATAGTATAATATTTATAATGTATTTAAATTTAGAATACAGCATAACATTTTCCAATATTTTATTGTATAAAATCCATTGGTACATAAAGTGGTTGTAAAAATGTTAAAAACGGGGTCTTTTCATTTCTTTTATTAATAAAATAGCACTCAAGTGTTTTCAATGAGCATCAGTATATTTACCTTAAGCCTCATTATTATGATAATGCTTTAATATCTTATAAAAATTTAAATCTTAAACTAATAATGTTTTTGTTGTTCTCTACATTTCCTGGACCAGACCCGTGTACTGGAGGATTAACCTGAGTGTCCCAGTCCTGGACTGTTACTTTAACCAAGAAGATCCTAGACCAGATTTCTGATGAAGCAGGGAGTCTCTGGCGGTGTTGCTTCATCTCCTGGACCTGGATCCACAACATGGCATCTACTATGCAAAAACTCAGGACAGTATTACACATTTTTTTATTTCATTTTATGCTTATGTTCATTGGGTGTTTGGTGTTTCATGGGTGTTTGGTGTTTCAGTGTTGGTGTAAATTTTCATACTTTTATACTATTATGAAAAAACTCAGGACAGTGTTACACTTTTACTATTTTATGCTTATGTTTATTAAATGTTTTAGTGTTTAGTGTTTAGATGGTTACTGTTGCACCGAGGGACTGAGAGAAACGCAATTTCGGTCCTGTGTATGTCCTGTACATATTGCAGTTCTGACAATAAAGTTGACTTTGACTTTGATGGTTGGGGGGCAACAACTGAGACCCTGGTGTTTGTTTTCTGGCTGGCAGGTGGAGCATCCTGCAGGTGGTCTCAGGAGTGGTTGGGACACCTCATTCTACTGTCCACTGCGTTGTCCATCATACAGAAGAGGTGGTGTCCATTCACCACCAGGTCATCCACCTGCCTGAAAACCCAGAGGACGTGGAGGTGGTGTTCCGTGGGTTTGCAGGGCGGGCACGACACAGAACCTTTTGTTGTTTTGAATTAACTTACTACATGTATTAATAAAATGAATTATTGACAACTAGTTTTTGTAATCAATTTATTTTTTCAAAATAAAAAAAACTGTTTTGAAACACATAAGAAAACAATTTATTTATTTGCAATTTTTTTCTAGAATACTAAAAACTCTTTCCATCATCTCCCTACTTTCATTCGCCCTTCTCTCTTCTGCCTCCCTCTGCAGCTTCATATCTTCTCTGATTAAGTCCATTAACTCATCCTCTCTGTCCTTCGGCCTCTTTCTGCCCCGTCTCTGTTCCGTTCTTTCCTCCTCCTCAGCCCTGTCTTCCTGGTCCCCCACTGCTGTGCTTGGACCTGGAGTGTCCTCGGGGATGGAGGCAATTAGGACAGGAGGTGCAGTGGAAAGTCTCTGTCCTAACGCTTCATCCATGAGGACAAACCAGGGCCACGTCGCAGCAGTGGGCTTCCCACTCACTCCTGACCCTGGATATTTGCAGTCCTGAACAGAGGAAATAAGATATCACAGTTGGCAAAAAGAGCAACAAACTTTTTTTTTAAAACTTTATATGTATTAACAGCTGCATGTAAAAATTATATTATTCATTACACATGTACATATTGTATTTCTTTTTTAAGTTGTCCCATTTCTTTTTAGCCTGCCCCTTCCCCTGCAGGCCAATCTTCTCCAGAATTACCCTAACATCAGCATAAAATGAATGAAGAGGGGAAACATGGAAAATAATGTCTTAAACCCACATTGAATAAAGTTTTAATAATAATAATAATTAATTCAATTTATAACGCACTTTTCATTACTGAAAATCTCAAAGTGCTACACATATATTGAATGCTACACACATTCATAAACCGGTGGCGGCAGACTACCATGCAAGGTGCTTTCCAGTCCTACCGGGAGCAACTCAGGGTTAAGTGTCTTGCCCAAGGACACAACGACACATGGTGCGGGTCCCGGGAGTCGAACCGCCAACTTTCCGATCGGGAGACGACTGCCATTACCACTACACCACGGCCATTACCACTACACCACGGCCGCCCCAACACAAGAGATTGCAGGTTATGTACAGCATGAAGGTTAATGAAACTACTCAGAAGCATAAGATGAATAAATGGATTCATTCTTGTACCTCCATGCCACAGCTGCAGAATGTTTAGCCCCCGTAAAAAGGTGGCTGTTTTGATTCCTAAGCTTAATAAAAGCCTCGGTCTGCTCCTTGCTCCCTAAAAACAAAAAAAATTAGCTTTGCGGCGACAATACGACGGGACCCACATACGAGCTGACAAAAGACACAAAAAAATGTCTACGCAAATGTCAATGAATTCTGTATAAAAATATCTTTACATGATATTTGAATATTTGAATCAAAGTCTAAAAAAAATGAATGTTTTGAAGACATGACAACACTTCACATGTACATACTACTCCTGCATTTGTGGTAACTTGAACTGAAAAAAATGCATGGAAAATGAGACAAATACTATTAGCATCACAAAAAATGAACTTTTTTATTTATATGCAGACTTTTTCCTAAATATGTTTATGTTTATTAAATTTGTTCATTTTTTTACAAAAGAAACAATACAAGACAATCTCATAAATGATTGTGTACAAAATGTAAAAAAATGAAAGGTAGCAGAAAGAAGAATAAATATATCCCAGTATATAAAGATCGTTTCTTCTTTCGGCTTTTCCCTTTTCAGGGGTCGCCACAGCGAGTCATCCTCCTCCACCTCACTCTGTCCTCTGCATCCTCTGTCCTCACTCCAACTACCTCCATGTCCTCTCTAACTGCATCCATATATCTCCTCTTTGGCCTCCCTCTTTGTCTTTTTCCTGGCAGCTGCATTTCTAACATCCTTCTACCAATATACCCACTGTCCCTCCTCTGGACATGTCCAAACCATCTCAGTCTGGCCTCCCTAACTTTATCTCCCAGTTGTTCAACATGTGCTGTACCTCTGATGATCTCATTCCTGATCTTATCCATCCTTGTCACTCCTAAGGAGAACCTCAGCATCTTCATTTCTGCTACTTCCAGTTCTTTCTCCTGTCTTTTTGTCAATGCCACTGTCTCCAGACCATACAACATAGCTGGTCTCACCACTGTCTTGTAAACTTTTCCTTTGACCTTTGCTGACACCTTTTTGTCACAAATCACTCCTGAAACTTTTCTCCATCCACTCCATCCTGCCTGGACTCTCTTTTTCACCTCTTTACCACATTCCCCATTTTCCTGGACAGTGGACCCCAAGTACTTGAAGTCCTGCACCTTTGTGACCTCTGCTCCTTGTAGCCTCACTGTTCCACCAGCCTCCCTCTCATTCACACACATGTACTCTGTCTTACTACGGCTGACTTTCATTCCTCTTCTTTCAAGTGAATACCTCCACCTCTCCAAGTTCTCTTCCACCTGTTCCCTGTTCTCACCACATATCACAATGTCATCTGCAAACATCATAGTCCATGGAGATTTATAAAGATCGTTTCTGACTTTGCTAAATATTGATGTATATTTTATTGTCCCATTCCTCTCATTTATGAGATTCGGGTGGGGGGGTCTATTTTTTTTCTTTTTTATATATTTAGGTTTATATAAAAAATGTATCAAGGAAAACGGATCAAATTTTAATCCTCAAATATTAAAAGACAGAAATGTTTTGTAGTAACTACCATGAGACATTGTGTTATAACAGAAAACCCAGCTTTACCTTTTTGTCTTGTTCATTTTACCATAACAAAGGTCAGTGACCAGAATAAAAGAAGCTACCACAACAGCATAAACAAGTTTTTAACAGCTTCATATGTCCCCCAGTATTAATTAAAAACAAGTGATGCTGTTTTTCCACTTTCAATAAGCCAGTCAAACAGTAGACGGAGGTGTCATCAAGTTCAGTTGATGATTAGTTCCAGGTTGTTGTTTTTTACGTTCATCTGGAAGATGATTCAGCTGACAAACTGACTCAATTTCCTCCTGGAAAGCATCGACAGCAGCTGCCCCCATGAACACCCGGCTGCAGCTTTTCACTAAATGTGTCTTCAAACTTTGTTTTAAAACAGATTTTAGACAGGTGTAACTTCTGCTGACTGGTGGAAATATACAGATAGATAGATACACCATTCTTGCATGAAGTTAAAGCGTCACTGACATGATTTTTTTTTACTATGCATAAAATTGCTCAATATTTATATATATTATCATTTAAATATGTTCGTTTTTGCAAAAAAAATGATAAATCAATTTAATTTTGCTTTAAAAGTTATTTTAAACTTTGCGCCGTGTTTATTCATGGGAAATCCGATTACACACGAATGCAACATCTGTGACGTAAAATCGGGCAGAGGCAGTCTGCGTCAGTTTGGAGCTCGCCTAGAGATTGTGTTGTTGTTTTTTTTTACTTGAAAAATGCCGTTACGTTGTGTCGCATTTGGGTGTTCTAATATCATCAGTGAACAAGTGAGCCTTTTCACTTTCCCAAAAGATGAAATACTTTGTTAAGAATGCAACGAAGCTGCACCCCTCGGAGATCCCTCGCTTCCTGGAACGGTAAGACTCAATTAAATACGGGTGCAGACCTAAATTAGAACCTGCTGTTTCTTGTTCATCTAACTTTCTGCTTCCCAAACTGAAGACAAATAGCTCAAAGCTTAACTTAGATTTCTAAATTCGACGGGTTAAATTGTCCGCTATTAAAGAGACGTAGCCCTTTGCCCGATTTTACGTCACAGATGTTGCATTCGTCTGTAATCGGATTTCCCGTGAATAAACACGGCGCGAAGTTTAAAATCCCTTTTAAAGCAAAATTAAATTGATTTATCATTTTGTTTGCAAAAACGAACATATTTAAATGATAAAAGATATATATTTTGAGCAATTTTATGCATAGTACAAAAATCATGTCAGTGACACTTTAAACCAGCTGTACATTTTGATGGTTTAGACTTTATTTTATCTTTTTGGGGGGTTGAATAAACTAATTAAATACTTAAACACTTCTAAATACAACTCTGTCCATCTACATCCGTCCAAAATTCTGGGGCTCCTCGTAGTGAGACATGAATGCCTGGGGTTTTATCATGGTTGCACCGCTCCAGTCTAGACTGAAGGTCATTGTTTAAGATATCAACAAAACCACATCACCTGCAAAGAACCAAGATGAGACTCTCAGGTCCCTAAACCTGACACCTGCCTCCTGCACCTTGAGATCCTGTCCTGTCCACAAACTGGACAAGAGACAAGGGACAGCATAAGTGGAGTCCAACCTGCACTGGAAACAGGCTTTACTTTGTGTTGAGAAAAAACAGACAGACAGAGCTCTTGCTTTAATTGTAGGTACAGAAACCAGGTATGCCTTAAACAACCCAGACACTTGTGTAGCAACCCCCACAAATTCATTTGTGTATAAGCTATCTTCAGATCCACACGACACGTGGACTGAACAGTAAAGCTCTCATGACCCCCCTCAGCAAAGCTACAAGGATGAAGATCATGGTCCACAGTTCTGATGAAAGCCATGGCTTCTCCTTTACAGCACCACCATAGGCAAGTGTTGTCTCAGTCGTCCACCCAATGAAGAGTCATGTCACAGTTGTCCCAAAAGTATCCAGATTTTTCACCATCACAGGCCTAATTTAACCCACTGGAGCTTTTTACCACAGCAGCTTAAAAAATTGTAATAAACTCACTTTCCACCAAGTCCTCAAAGGTGGACATGGTGGCCGAACTCAAGAGACTCTCAAAGTTTCCCATCCACATTTTGGGGTGGGTCCTTTGCTAAGGTGCTGGACAGTTTGTCGTCCTTGAGGCCAACCAAATATCCTTAGGGTCTTGAACTGGCCATGGTTTACTTACAACCTATAGATTAAATATATTTATTATAAAGTGATTGCTCATGGGCCTTGAGAAGGAGTAGCAACCTGTGCAGGGTGTAACGTCTTTCACCCAGTGTTTGCTAGTGATGGACGTCAAAGACAATGAATGAATGAAGTGGCTGGATGATTGCTTGAAATGTTTTTCAAGTATGTTCAATTGTTTTCCTTAGTTGGGTTACGCACAATAAACTGAAAATATTGCCTTTTCCTATTAACAATTTTTACATTCTTTTTTTTTTTGTTATACAATTGTTTTAACAGAGGTTTGAGAACATTGCTAAAAGACATTTTCCATTTTTCACAGGACATTTTATTCAACACTTTCTTGGTTCGGATTGAGACATTTACATTTCAGCCAGATCAGTCAGTTCTTGATTGAACCCCTCAGTATGTTGAACCCCATTGTCTTTCTTTAAATCAAGGCATGTTGGAGTTGGTATGTAAAATACAGAGGGAGGGTGTGAATCTTTGGTGGAGGTGTCCTATGAACCACGAAGCACTGGTTTATACAGAAGAAAATATAGAGGAATGAAAGAACTGGACCAGATTTATTGAGAGCAGCCAGTGAAAAGTGTTTTTTTCTTCTGATGATGAATCAGTTTTTCTTGTAACTTCATCTGTGTTTGCCTTCACCCTGTTTTTACCGTGTTCATGAGCTTACATGTGCAAGTGTGTGCATTCAGTTTTCTTACTCTTTGAAGGACCTTTTCTGGTAAATGTATACGTTGTCAGGACCAGTGGTCCTTATGGGGACCAAAGCCTGGTTCTGATATGATGGGACATCCATTTTGGAACAGAAGTTTAGTTTTGAGCTTAAATTGAGTTTGTTACATTCTGAAAATCAATACAATGTCCTAATAGGACTTTTGTGTGTGTGTGTGTGTGTGTGTGTGTGTG
>JBBPBX010007902.1:0-17729 GCA_038048925.1 Garcialebias charrua | reverse complement strand
GGGTTAATGGATTGAATGGGCATTCAAGGTTGTGATCTAATGGATTTATAGTTACGGGCCTGCCTTCAGCTGCTCCTCAGTCAGTCCATTAGAAAACGAAAAGAAAAAACAAAGAATGCTTTTCAGAGAAACAACATTAAAACATTTGATTGACCTGAAGCTCAGATGTTTCACTTAGTCTGCCGTTGTTGGTTCTCAGGGAACAACAATATTTGATGCCAACTTAGCATCAAGAAATCCCTTTTTTTTAAAGATAAAAAGAAATACAACAAAAAAATTAAATGGTAATTCTACATTTAAAACAGCAAAAATCATTTACAGATTAACAAAAGCAAGAACTACTGTATCTGTTAAATGTTACATTTCCAGTCAGACACTTTTGGCAGTACCTACAGGTACCGTATTTTCCATTGTACAAGTAGCACAAAATAAATGGATGAGTCGCATCAGTCCAAAAATGTCTAAGTAAATTTAAAAAAACAACCATAAATAAGTTGCTTCACCATTTAAGTTGCATCTATTATGCATCACCGCTGACCACTTGGAAGTGTGGGCCGGTGTTGTGCCAAAAATCGATTGGCTGCTAAATGGCGGGAGCCTGCACGGGAGGACTTTAACAAGAATTTAACTAGATTAAAACTTAAAAAAATTATTTGTTTGCTCGACATTATAGCAAAGGTGTGTCTCAGTTGAACTTTTCCTTAATAAATGCACTTTAAAGCTGCAATATGTAGCTTTTGAACACTCTGGCACTTAGAAACATTTTGAACAGAGACACGTTTCTGGTCCCTCCTCACTCAGAGCCATATATGGCTCAGCTCCACCTCACTCGCGCTGCAGTCTGGAATGCTCCGCCTCCACATGTCCCGTCTCAACCGCTGCAAAGTTCTGTGATTATATGTTAATAAAACGTTCTAAAAAACAAAATAAAACCATGAATCACTGGTCCAGCAACACAAAAACACCCTGAAATCTGCAGAGCTTCACGCAGCCACGTTGGACATGATTTAATTTGCTGGTGACAAATCCACTTCCTCATTTCTGTCAGTGAAGGAAGAAGCGAACACCGCTGCAGGGTTGACAGGCGGGGGTTGTGGGGGGGGGCATGGGTTAGGGGGTGAGAAGTTAGAAGCTCTGTTTTTATTGGCTGAATGGCTGGTTATAAAGTCTGTTTTTATTGGCTGGTTAACCGCGGGCCGCTCTCTGGTTTTTACAAATGCTTTTATTACCACCGGGAGACACCAGAGGAATATAGTTTTTTTCAGAGATTACATGTCAAACATCAATCTTTCAAGAGATAGTGGCAGTGAAGAAATATGTTTAAAAAAAAGGCTACATACTGAACCTTTAATGGTAAAAACAGCTTTATTCTGCCTGCAGGGCGATGGTGTTCTTCCTCACTCCGTCGTCGAGCAGGGACAAAGGCTCTGGCCGTGAGTTCTGGTGCCTTCGTCCGCCCGCACCTCACTGCTTCCCCGGGCTGTGGAACACGTGCACCGCTGCCCGCTTCCTCCCACTTCCTCCCGCTTCCTCCCGCTTCCTCCCAGTTCCTCCCAGTTCCTCCCGCTCGGGCAGTGGAGTAAGGCTGTTAGAGAACAACATATAAAAGCCTAGGGCCCTCTAGCTGCAACTGGTCATGTTTACTGGTTCATGTCTATAAATGAACATTCAAAGTAAAAATTTGGTTATATTTGGAGAAAAAAAATATAAATTCATTTCGGTGTGTAAGTTGCAGGACTTGCAACTCTATGCAAAAAGGTGTGACTTGTACTCCGGAAAATATGGTACTTTGCAAAACTGTACATAAATTGCAATTCAGCTGAGTACTGACCTCTTCTCAAGAGGGGATGAAGATGAAAATATATTCTCATAATTTGAACAGGATTAAATAGTAACCTCAGCAGGACCGCAGGCGCCTCTTGGTCTAGATCAGTGCTGTCCAATCCTGGTCCTTGAGCACCACTATCCTGCACATTTTAGTTGTTTCCCTGCTCTTCTGCAGGTCTTCAAGTTCTGCAGAAGCCCGTTGATGACTCGTTCATATCAGGCGAGTCAATGGCTAAAAGATGCAGAATAGAGGCCTTCAAGGACCAGGACTGGACACCCCTGGTCTTCTGTACCGACTTCAACTTCTGACCCTTCCTCCTCCTTTCATGACCTGTTCCATGGCTTCTTCCCTCATCAGTGGGTCAGAGTTATGGCTGAGAGAACCAATAACAGACTTTCATCGTTTTCTTGCTACAGAATAAACTCGAGTTTCAAAATGTTTCATAAGAGTTGCCGGAAAAGTTTTTCATGTTTGGCAATATTTTTAATTTCCTGAAGAAGAATTTACCACATCAAATAAAAAATAGAAAATACATACACTTTTTGTTGGACGTATATAGAGCCTGAAAATGTGATTTCACGTTTAAATAAAACTGATTTAATCAAGGAGAAAACAACTTTTAAGAAAACAATTTCTGAGAAAGTTTTTTTTTTTTTTTATCAGAAAGAACTCAAAACTCAGTGACACCTGCAACAACTCGGTGTCGTATTTGGAAAATGAGCATGCAAAAACATCAATCCTGTGCAGAAACAGCATTAGTGCCGGTGAGGCCTCGGACAAAGGGGAGATGCTGCAGCAGCTGTGTGGGTTTGTAACTGTACACCCCGATTCACACTTTTGAATCCCATCTTCCCTCCGGTGACGACATGTCGCCTCCGTGTTAATCTGTGCTCTGACATTTACCACGCCACAAACAGCGTGGGGCAGAAAATAAAGATTTCCACGCTGAGTCTTTTTGTGTTTAAATGTTTCGATCGACTTTGTGCTTAAAGGGGCAAATGCATTTTAAACTAGAGTGAAAACAAAAAACTTACTTTTTCACAAATCTAAGGGTGAAAACAGAAGAAAGGAGAACTTTGAGTTGTTTTCTTTAAAGAAAAGTGAGTTTGTGTGAAGATGGTTGGAGGAAAAGGAGGATGTTCTATTAGTGATGTTTACGAGCATGAATGAATGCTGACAATGACGTCATGCATGTATGTGTGTGTGTGTGTGTCCTTGACAGGCAGAATATAAAAGTCGAAAACCGGTCGAAACATCAGCAGAAGAGGAGCAACACCAAAAAAAAACCAAATCATCATCCAGAAAGACAAGAAAACAGCAACAATTAGAGGAAGAGGAGGAAAAATAGAGAACAGGTGAGAATCTTAATGCCTTTGTGATTTAATTTTCAATCAGCATTCCCTGAAATTTTGAAATTTGTTCTGTTTCAAATATTTTATGATTAATAAAATTAACTAAATGTCTTAGAAACTTCCAAGATGAATAAATTAACCATTTATTTTTTATTATAGAATGAAAATTGGTTGAGCAAAAACAAGCGCATAAACCAAATATCATCGTATATTGTATTTATTAGACTGATGTCTTTAAACTTTTCTTTTTTTAATAACTCCAATTGAAATATTTTCTTTTATTAAACATGTTAAAATAAACGTGAAAGTGAAATAAATTTGATTAGACAAATATATATATATTATTATTATATTAAATATAGCACTTTTGGTCCTGTGGGTTTTAAATTAATATTACATGTAAAAAGGTTTTGCTTTTAGCACAACGTAAAATGAATAAATAAATAAATAAATAAAGTGCTCTATAAATAAAGCAGGTATGGTATAGTATTATAATTATTAAAGTATGCACCAAATATCATACATTTAATTGTAATAGTGCACAGTACCAATACCGGTACATAAAATGTGTTTTTATTTGTGTCACAGATAATACAAAAAAAAAAGGATATATATTTCAACTATTCAGTTTATTTTTGTAAAATTAAGTAAAACTGAAACAAAATAAGCAGGAAAATAATGTTTACTTGCAGTCTTTTGTCTTCGTTTCTCTGATTGGAGCAGAGGAGATGTGTCCTGTGTGGCTATTGGTGGTCGTGGTGGTTGTGGGCGGAGCCAGAGGAGCTGTCAGTCAATGCTGGGAACATCCAAGCTGCCAGGATGTGAACACTGAGAGCAGCATGATGGTAACAGACTTATTCTGGGTGTTTTATACTTTTAAGTCTCAAAAAAGGAGAAATGTGACGAAACATAAAAGTTTTGAAGCCTTTTGTTGTTTTACTTTTGTTTTTGTCACATTTTTATTTAACCCACCACCTGACATTTACAGGTGGTCCCCGACTTACGAGCGAGATCCGTTCCTCCGACTATCTCGTAAGACGAAATCTCGTACGTCGGAACACGAAACACGTGTTCTCGTGAGTCCGGATTTTCGGTCGTAAGTCGGAAAATTTATGCTAGCGCTACGAACACTCGTTTTTCATCACAAACGTTCATACTAGTTCGTGAACATGCTCAGAAACTTGTTTACAAACGGTTAGCTAACACACTTTCATCTAAAAACACATAAAAGTGCTGTATTTTCTGTATGTTCTGTACAAATTTACTGTTCGTTAGTGAGCTCGTAAGTCCGGAACCTCGTAAGTAGAGCGCTCATAAGTCGGGGACCCCCTGTATAGTTTCTCTTTAAACAGGATGACAATCAGGAGTAGATTTATTTACGCCATGATTTCCTCCTCTTCATCTCAGGAGTGCATTCAGCTCTGCCGCTCCGACCTCACCGCTGAGAGGCCCATCGTCCCAGGAATTGCTCACCTCCAGCCCCCTCCTCCATCAGAGGCCTCCTCCTTCATGACCTCCTCCATCCCCACTCCTCAGGCCAAACGCTCCTACTCCATGGAGCACTTCCGCTGGGGGAAACCCGTCGGACGGAAACGCCGCCCGGTCAAAGTCTACACCGCCAACGGCGTGCAGGAGGAGTCCGCTGAGGTGTTCCCCGGAGAGATGAGGAGGCGAGGGCTGACCAATGAGCTGCTGGCATTTGTGGAGGAGGCAAAGGCTCTGAAGGTGATGGAGGAGGCAGAGGAGGAGCATCAGCAGCTCCTGGGCGACCTGCAGGAGAAGAAAGACGGTTCGTACAAGATGAAGCACTTTCGTTGGAACGGCCCTCCGGCTGGAAAACGCTACGGGGGCTTCATGAAGAGCTGGGAGGAGGGACGGCAAAAACCTCTGGTGACGCTCCTGAAAAACATCATCAACAAGGAGGAGCAGAAGTGAGAGGGGAAAGAAAGGAGCTCACATGCTACGAGTTCCTTCTATTAACCAATAAAAAGTTGTGAAACTGCTGTAAGTGGTGCCTGACGGTCACTGAGAGGAAACGAGGAAGATGGAGGGGTTTTGATATTCGTTTCATGTAAATAATGTATTTATTATATGAAAACAAGAGTTGTTTGCAAGCAAGCTCCAGATGTGTTGGGTCTTTCTTTCTGCTCGCTCGCACAAAAACACCTGGAATCTGAAACTGAGCGTGACATAACGAGAAAGAAAAAAAAAAAGGTTTGTGTTTAAAGAAATTTGATCTACACCAACAACAAAAAAACGAAACGTGAGTTCGACTGCATGAAAAGATAAATCTGAATGAAGTCAGGGGCACCACAGATTGGGGGCCAGAACTAGCAATGACCACCATCCCACCACCACCCCCACACATACAGGTCCTTCTCGAAAAAAAGTAGCATATTGTGATAAAGGTCATTATTTTCCATAATGTAATGATAAAAATGAAACGTTCATATATTTTAGATTCATTGCACATCAACTGAAATATTTCAGGTCTTTCATTGTTTTAATACTGATGATTTTGGCATACAGTACTGTATATGCTTGCACTTTTTTCCCCAAAAAAAGCTAGTATGGTAAATGGTAAATGGAGCTTACTTACCGGGTATATAGCGCCTTCCAGCCCCCTATGAGGGGCCCCAAAGCGCTTGACAGCACCAGCCATCCACCCATTCACACACTGGTAGCGGTAGTCTGCCATGCGCAAGGCGCCAGCCAATCCTACCGGGAGCAACTCGGGGTTTAGTGTCTTGCCCAGGGACACAACGACACATGGTGTGGGAACTCGGGATTCCAACCTCCAACCTTCCGATCGGGGGACGACTGCCATTACCACTACGCCACGGCCGCCCCTTTATATCAGATATGTGAGTTTAAGAAAAGAGAGAATACAGGTAGTCCCCGATTTACGAGCGCTCTGATCTACGAGGTTCCAGACTTACGAGCTGGCGAATTATTGGAAAAAACGCAAAAAATACTGAGTTTTCCTGTGTTTTTTCACCACAGTTCGTTAGCTAAACATGTGGACACACGTTTCCGATCATTTTTATGCACTCATAAGCAGTTTTTCGATGAAAAACGAGTGTTCGTAGTCGCGCTAGCAAAACCGTTCCAATTTACGAGCGAAATTCCGGACTTACGAGAAGCGTGGCGGCCGTTCCAAATTACGAGATTTCCGGTTTACGAGCGCCTCGTTGTAACGGATCTCGCTCGTAAATCGGGGACTACCTGTATGTTTCAACAAAATGAGTAGTTCCTGTGTTGTAAAGACAGACAAACAAACAAAGAGGCCTTAAAAAACAGTTTACAGTATATTCAATAACACTAACAGCCTGACAAAACTCCTGGAATTAATTTATGGCTTCTAGTTTTGGCGACCCACATCTTCAGAAAACGTTGTGGAGGTGCCGCTGATCAGATGTCTCCTCAGAACATCCATCCATTAAGTTTACTGCCTCGTCCAGTGGTCACTGTGGAGAGGCGGGATACACCCGTTGAAAGGTTTGTAAGTTCAGTCATTGTCCAGATGACATGATTTAACCTTTTTCTGTGCACCCAGAGTTCAATCAAACACTAGAGGGCACAACGGTCATGAGACTTTGATGCACTGCAGTGATGGTGGCCATTACCAGAACTTGGAAATCCATCCATCCATTATCTTTTACCTGCTTCTTCCATTTTGGGTCACGGGGGTCACTGGTGCACATATCCAGCGGTCACTGTGCGAGGGGCGGGGGACACCCTGGACAGGTCTCCAGCCCATCACAGGGACACATAGAGACAAACAACCATTCACTCTCTCACTCACGCCTAGAGACAATTTAGAGTTACCAATCAGCCTAACATGCATGTTTTTGGTCTGTGGGAGGAAACTGGAGTACCCGGAGAAAACCCACACATGCATGGAGAGAACATGCAAACTCCACCCAGAAAGGCCGTGGCCGGGATTCATTCATTCAACCTTTATTTAGACAGGTTAATCCCATTGAGCCTCGGGGACTCATTTACAAGAGAGACCTGAAAATTTGATCTCGTGACCTTCTCAACAGCTCTACCACTGTGCCACCGTGCCGGCTGCACTTGAACTTTCAAACATAATCAAATATATGTAATATAAAATATAAATATATAATGTGTAAAAATGTCCGAAAGCTGTGTGCAACGGATAGTCCTGCCGCGATACATAATAAATCAATTAATCGCATCATAAATGAAAATTATCAACCTCATTTTCATTTATCGGCTTCATCGTTTCTTCGTGTCTCTCTCTTTCCACTGAAAATAAGCTCTTCTGACCCCTCCGTTTCTTTTTTGTATCTTTTCTTTAAAATCTGTTTTAACCGTCCAAAATCGGGTTTTTGGATCGTTTAAAGCAGCTAAGCTGAGAAGCTAAGCTACGAGCTAAGCTAACAGGCCGACCTCGGGGAAAAACCTCCGTCTTGTCGAAGCTCCAAAATTCACGGTTGAAACCCGTGCCTGTGTCTAGAAAGTTGTTTTTCCTCTGTAAAAAGAAGCTGAGAACTTGTTTACTGATTTTTTTGTTTAAAGTTTTGTGTGAAAAATGCTATGCTAAAGAGCTCAAACCACACTGAGCGTCCGCCATTTTGAGAACCGGAAAACATGAAGGAGAGACAGCCCATGTCACAAGGGGCCTCGCTCTTATTTTTCTTAAAGAGAAACGCTGCTCGCTCCCTCACTATCTATCCTTCGGTTCAGACTGTCTTATACGGCCATCTAGTGGTAAAAAAGGTACTACACACAAAACCAATATTTTTTCTTAAATTTGACAATAATTACTAATTGTCAAATTTCAAACAATAGTAACATTTATCGCAATAATTTCTGAGACAATTAATTGCACATCAAAAAAAAATTGTGACAGGCCGGATGTTAGCACCCGAAAATGGAAAACAACATGTCTCCTTACACAAGTCAGTAGGTTTCATCTTATTTACCTCAGTGTGAATATAATCTGACAAGAACTGAAGCTAATAAAATAACTGTTAAATAGCCTCTAAAGCTGATTGCTGTTAATTATTGAATTGGTTGGTAGACAGTAGCTTCTGTGGCAAATACTGCTTTGTCATACAGGCTGAATCATGCTGCAGTTTAGTACAAATTATTAAATAGTACAAGCTGAAAGCTGGTACTTCCTCTGGTAACAAATTCTAAAAGTGTACCGGTACTTTATAGGCTTTGATATGGACACTGCTCACTTCAATTAGCAGAGCCTACATACACAATTCATGTTCAAAAGTTAGTTTCATATTCATAAACTAGTTGTACTTATTAAACCATTTAAAGTCTTGAAATCGTTGGAAGTCAGTCATTAATTACTGACTGAATTCAGGTCTAGTTTAGATCATTTGCTAGAGACAATATATCTTCCTTCTATAACATCTAGCTGTTTTACATGACGTTCTATTAAATTAACATTAATTATGAATTATACTGTTATTGTAAAGATATTTAATTTGTGGCACAAATCAGAGGTGACATTTAGATGAGCAGGGATTCAATGAGCCAATTTTCTCGCTGAGAGGAGAAAGCTTTACTGTGCCACCGTGCTGCTGTCCTCAGAACAATTAGTTCTAATAAGATTGTTTCAATGTTTCAAATCATTTAAATTGTGGGTACGAGTGATATGATGAGACAGGAACAACAACGTGACATCACACACTTCAGATCTTCAAATCTAGGTTTTTAAATGAGTCAAAAAACAAAGGAGAAAACGTGCAAACAGCTGAAGATGATAACAAGTGAAGCCACACCTTTTAGATCTGGAGTGGTCCTCATACTGATCTGTGGCGTCACATTTCCAACATCCTCTTCCATCTTCAGATCATTCATTTCTTCTGGTTTGTGGCCCTGCGAGGGATCGCCTGCATGATTCTACTAGAGATACAAATGAAGAACGTTAACAGATTTAAAGCCTGAGTTAAATTCACCAGAGTGAACTTAACTTGCCTTCACCTGGACGGACGCAGCTCCGTGGAAATAAGCTTCACTCTTTGTTACTTTACAAAGCTAACCAGAGCAAACTGGTTTTTCCCCACTCTGGGGTATGCTGTGTGTGGGAATCAGTTTGTTTGGTGGCTCCTCAGATCGATGAAGTCCTTTGAATGAAGAACGAACCATCTCAGCAAAGAACCGTCCAGATGACCTCTTTGAACATTGTTGGATTTTCATCTGATTACAGTATTGAGCATGAACTTTGGTGTAATAAAGCTGTGGTTCAATTAGAAGAAGAGGAAAAGTTTTTGTTATCATTCACTCTGCCCTGATGGTCAACAGGAAGTTTCTACAAAGAATCAATGTGGTGTTAGCTGCTCCCTTCTTCAGGGGTCGCCACAGAGAAACTCATACAAAGACTTTGCTTCTTTTTTTTACGCCGGATGCCCTTCCTGACACATCGACCTCTGAGGAGCACAGGCTGCCTCCTGAGGTCCCTGGTGAGGGTTTAAGACAGGGCTATTCAACTGGTGGGGCCCACGGGCGAGTTCAGTCCAGCCCACAGAGTTCATTAAAAAATATGTATTTTTTTGTAGTTCTTGGTTTGAATTATTGCGTTGAACAAATTAAAAAGGAACCAGATCATTGTAATACTCGGTTTATTTACATGACGACTGGATGACCGGCCCATGAGCAGTTTAGCTGAATAGTCCTTCAACACTTCAACACTTGCTCTTCTCAAGGGAGGACGTCTCCTCTCGGTCTCCGCTTTGCTTTGTCTTGTCTGTGAAACTGTCTGAGAGCCTCTCTTCTACAAATTCTTCCGAATCATAACTATGGACTTCAATTTGGTCAGTTGGTCCCTCAACACAACTGATAACATTTCTTCAAAAAGAAGACAGGCTGTAGGCGAGCCGATTTGCCCTGTTGGCATGCACACAGCTGGATATCTCATTGACTTGGAAGACTTGATGATGTGTCTATCTCTGCTTCATCTGTGGATCTTAAGGACGCATATTTAATTGGATTCATGATAACTGGTTCCTGTTTTTTGGATTCGGCTGGTTCTTGGTCTATCAACACAAAAGGAAGTCGTCGGCAGCACATCTGGACCTGGTCAGGCTGCCTGCCTTACATGATGGCTTGGTTCATGTCTCGAGAACCCAGACCTTTGGCTGAATGGATTATATATCTGGGATTTTCTCAGGCACGTTCCATTGGTATGGTCATTTAATTTGGACATTTCGGAAGCGAGCACCCGTTTCGAACGTTATCAGCCCTTAAATGGTCATCATCCCGATATGTAGCGGTCAGACTGCCCCTCCTGTACCTCCTACTACTTTAAAAGTACGTTGTTAGCGTTGGTAGCAATGATAATTGGCTCCGTTTTTAGTGACGTGTTTCGGTTTACAGTAAAGGGTCTGGCGTTACGTTTACGGTCTTGGTTAGGTTAAGGAACAAAGGTAACGGGGTTAAGTTTAGGGTTGGTCCTCTGGGGCAGGTGTAAGGTTAGGTTTAGGAAAAGGGTTGAAAAAATGTACGAAGCTGAAAAAAAAACCACTTCCTGGTTTACCCCGGTGACACGCAGCCTACTATCAGCGAAAATAACCATACTAACGTACCTTCAGACCTACTAGGAGGTACGTGGGACATTTTCACCACTACATACGGTTAGGGTTAGGCTGAAAAGCATACATATGTCATTTAAATTCTGCCTGTTCCCAAAACAATCGTGTTTATTTGGCTCCCCGACTGGCCTTGACAGGCCGTCTTATCTCAACACACCTAAGAAGATTTGTAAACCTGACGCTCTCACCCTCCCAAACCTGCTTCTGAGGAATTCCACAGACTTTTCAGAGGAGCCCAGCTGAATAAACCTTCTGTCATCGTTTCAGGACTCTGGATTCGCCAAACAAAGCAAAAAAAAACTGTAGACGAAACATTTCTACAGATTTTTTGCTTTATTTTTTGAATGTCCAGAAGACCACTTAGCTTTTTTAGATACAGGTACAGCTAGTTTCTGTAATGTCAGACTCAGAAACGCAACTTTTAAACACCAAAGTTCATGCTCTTTAATCCCAGGTATAAGTTCAACTACCAATATGTTCAGTCATGCCATCTGCATGGTTTCTGTTATTGTTGAGAGGTTTCATCCTTTATTCGAAGGACTTCTTCAATCTGAGCCACCAAAACCAAAATAAACCGTCCAATGACCTGACTGAACATTGTTGGATTTATACCTGGATTATTGAGCATGAATTTAGGTGTTTTGAACCACTTCAGCATGGCTGCCTTTGAGCTGACGACAGAGAGGTGGGAGCCCAGAGGCCATCTCATCTCCTGCAAACTGAGTTTTTCTACTCTGGGTGTGTGCGGTTTGTGGGATTCAGTTTGATTTGGTGGCTCCTCAGACTTGAAGAAGTCCTTCAGATGAAGGATGAAACATCTCAGCAACAAAAGATACCATCCAGGTAACGTAACATTTTTAAAGGGCCCTTTTTAAAGTTAATATTCCAATTACATATTAAACTTTATTCCTAAAGTTAGCCCTCATTTCATTTTTTTAAACCATGTTATTGTTAAAGCAACATCAAAACATCTGAAGATATGGTATGTATCAAACTGGTGCCACTTTTTCTATCTACGGTAGTCTTTATATTGAAGGCATTTTAGTAAAAAAATAAAAACTTTCTCGGAATAGGACATTTAATGTTCTTAAAAAAAGAAAATTTACACAACAAAATAACTCCTGTAAATCCATCCAATATTTTATTGAATAAAAGCCCAACACAAATTTACAAAAAAGGTATCAGTCAACATAAAAAATCACTGACTGTGCTGAATGCACGTTAATTGTAAAAACTGTACCAGGACAGCCTCAATTACCGTATTCCCCGTCAAAAACAAGATCTGCAACCACCCACAGTTAAGTGACCCAAGCTTCAAACATTTCTAAAGAACAAAAAAAAAAAAGCAAGGACACTGGATGGATCTGCAAGGGTTGTTATTGGGAACTGGTAATCCGAAAACTTCACATGAACAATAAAACAAAGAATGTAAAGCAAAGGGACAAACGTTTGTAACTTTTCATTTCTTGTCACGACCTCCAAACAACTTTGTGACAAGAGAAACTTGCATAAATGCATCAAACTAATTACGCTGGAGGGAAAACAGGATTTTTGGCTCCTGGAAACTTTTGATGGATGTTTCAGGAACAAACCGAACATGCAAGAAGCTCATAAAAGTGACTTGATTTACATTAAAAAAAATTCAGAAAATAAACCCAGCCCATTAGAAATATACCAGTAGAAGCAACTAAGTGGCAATTACTTTGTGAAAAACAAACTAAATATACTGTTGAATATATGTATGCTATTTAAGTGACACAATACAAAGTTTCAGTGGTTGCCAATTGTTTGAAAGTAACAACAAACCATATTTTAAAGAAGCCTTCACTTGAGAAAAGGGCACCGAGGATCTAGTTTGCGTGGCGTGACAAAGAACAGATTTCAACAGAAGGGCAGAAACATTCACTCGTGGCACATCCACTCAAACTGCGCTCAAAATAAAAAAGCCACTGAACTGACGAGATCTTTAGTGAGCTGCGACACTAAAAACAGTGCAGAGAGAGAGAGATGCACCAACACACCTGTCTGCACAGCTTTTTGTGACTCCAGCTAGAAAATGTATTTTCAGCCCCGTCAGGAAAACCTTAACACTCTCGACCTTTAAAACTAGATTTCGAGCCTCTCAACCCGACTTGCTGTTGTTTTTGTTGAAGCTAGTCCAAGAAGGGTGGATGCTGGGATGCGTTTGCTGACTGGCAGGCAGGATCCTTCATCCTGAGGGAAAGGAGCCGGACGATCCGATCTACTCGATCAGCTTCTTTGCCTTGAAGAAGCGCCGCAGGTAGAAGACCTGCCATGTGGCCAGTCCAATGAGACAGCACATGGAGAATATACTGAAGTACAGCACCCGTGTGTTTGTGGACTCTGGACAAGAAGACAACAGTGACAATACTGGACGTCACTTTATCGTTATACTGTACAACAATAAAACCACTAAATGTCTGTTTTCTTTTTGAACGCTTCCCAGTAAACACATGTCTTTCTTACCGTTCGTGTCCCGCATCTCCTCCTCTCTCTTCTTCATATAAGCAAAGTCGTTCACGATGGACTCCGACAGGTCTTCCAGCCGCCTCAGCTCCACCTCGAGAGGCTTCAGTTTCTCCACTTTCGCAATCTGAAGAGTCAAAACGGAGAAAAAGAATGAAACCAGTGACAGGCAGAGGAGCTGGTGAACATTTGGACCACCAGGTGTCACTCTTGAGCTGCTCCAACTCAAGGAGGGTTGAAAAGTTTCTGACTTCCTGTTCACTTGTTTGATTGAGGCTGTTTGAGCATTGCTAAGTTGTCGAGTGTTAAAGTTAAATTGTGTGATATCAGAGAACGTTATGGACAAAGATAAACGCCTAAATAAACAAGGTTTTGTCTGTTTAACTGCGTTAATCCATTATAATCCAACAACGTTCAGTCAGGTCATCTGGCGGCCCCCTGAAACCATCTCATCACCAGCACACTGGTTGATCCACTATGAGAGTGTGTGCTTCTTGTGGGGAAACAAGTTTGTTTGTGGCTCCTCAGATTGATGAAGTCTTTCAGATTAAGGATGAAACGTCTCAACAAAAACAGAAGCCGTCCAGATGACCTGACTGAAAGGTGTTGGATTATTTACCTGGATTACGGAGCATGAAACTTGATGCCTCGATTACGTTTTATTTCTGCAGACGTTTCTTTGTAATATTTAAATGTTTTTGATTGGATGATACATTTCAAATTTACATTTGAGTCCAGTTATTGCAATCATTTTTAAATAACTTTATTAAAAGAAGGGACAGATACAATATTTTCTTCTTCTGCCACCTTTCATTTTATGTATTGTTTACTTTTATTATGTGGTTTTGTAAATTGTTTTTTAAATATGAAATGAACAAATAAACTAAACAAAAAAAAGCCAAACACAGTTTGTCTCATTTATATGTCTCATTACTATTTGTCAGCTGTAATTTTTTTTACTGCTCTGCTTCTGCAAACTCCTAGCGCTTAGTGTATTTTTAGTTAACGATTCTCTTATTTCATATCTTGGATCATATTACTGTTTTTCTTTTACGTTATACTTTTGTTGGATGTAACTGGGACCATGCATACACAATTTTGTTCCGCCTCATGTACCACATGTGACGCGAATGACCAAGAATATTGAGCAAGCCTTAAAAACCAGCTCAAAAGCCGGTAAAGCTCAAGATTACTTCCAAATATTACACAAAAGCAAAGTCATCCAGAAACGAGGAGTGGCACAAAACGTTCGAGCACAACTGCATCATCTTGATTTCCAGCACAAACGCTCGGACTAAACATTTTTCTGCGGAGCCTTGGAGCACAGACAAGAATGAAGCGAGGATCTCTTGTAGAAATAGAAATAAACAAAAATGTCAAATCCAAATTCAGGAAGACTAAAGAAGCACCAGAAAAGTGCAAGAAGACTATTAAGAGAAAACATTTAAGGCTTCTATTCCTGCACTGACAGTTTCACAGGACGCACTAACAAGACACGACTATGAAAGAGCATTAAAAAGACCCAACGTAAATAAAAATACAGAAAATTACTTTTTCTCCCTCCATTTATAACCAAAATTACTTTACCCATTTTCCTCTTTACTGTTTTAATTCTGATATCTGTTGTGCACAACGGGACAAATTTTCTTTGAACCACTTTAAAATGGCCCAAAAACTTTTCTGTCAAAATAAAATAATTTACATATCTGATACTATACATTTTTCCATTTTTTTACACTCCTTGAATAAAGGAGTTTGTGTTTTCATTATTTTTAAAGGAAATGTCACAACTTAGTCCTAATAAAGTTAAGTCAGGTCCTCTGGACAGATTCTTCTTGATGAAACATTTCATCTTTTATTAAAAAGTCTTCTTCAGTCTGAGGAGCTGCAACAAACTCAGCAGCACCTTCTCATAGTGGATCAACCAGTTTGCTGATGACAGCCAAAACTAGTTGTTCACATGCAAAGGGAGGACCAGCAGCCTAACGTTAGTGACCTGACGGCCGCTTGCTATTCACACAGAGCTGAGTGATAATAGCAACAACAGCAGTGTAAGAGGGCGACAGTTGGACACGGAGGCCTCCGCCTGTTTAATGATGGACAAGTTCAGTCACAACTCGTCTTTTGTCAAGTACTTCTACTACGAAGCTGAAAAAAAAAGGAAATATAAGATAATGATACGGGGCACACATTTTTATTAATTAGAAACTTGAAGAGTTTACGACTGAGAAACATAAATACACAAACTGTATCTGCCAAAGAAACATTCCCCCGAGCGTTGCGAAACTTTTCAGGAACGTCTTCTTCGCTGCAGCTTGCACATTTATTCAAGTGTGATGCAAGTGAATACGTGCGCAAATTGAGCTCCACCCTCCTGTGCACAGACAGGAATGCCCTGTGAACATCCACAGACGCACCCGTTCAGATGAACAGTCTGTAACGCTTACACAACGCGTGTGTGCAGGGAGGGCGAACCTCAGGTCAAATGAGTTCTCCTTCCTTAAGAAGTTCTCAAGGTTCACCTGAGGGAAGCAGATCCTCCAGAAGATTACATACTAACGTGGTAATGCAGTGTTCTGTCCTTGTACAAGAAAACACAGAATAATAAATAAATAAAATATTCCTCCTGAATACTTAACAGATTGAGACACTTTTATATCTAATGATGGTGACAAAAGATGCCCACGCTGTTAGTAAGAAGTAAATCAGTGAGTGGACCTGATTTTTAAACGCAACAATGTTTACTTTTTTTTTTTTAAGTTGTGATTTATTTTAGCATTGAGCATCAGTTTCATGAATGACTTGCAAATTGTTGAAACTTTTTAATCCAGCTAATTAAAGACAGTTGAGAAAAACCTCAAACCAACAGAATCAGGAACATTAAGACTTGGGATTTAAGGTAATTGATTCAAATGAACAGACTGTATAAACGAGTGACTAGACTACTGTGATTATCTTCAATATTTGAATCCAGCCTTCTCAATAACTTTCTGAGTGGAGGTTAACGGCTCAGAGTAGGAGGCTGGAGTCATTTACATCAACCCACAGCTGTTCTGTGCTGTGACGATGTTGGAGAACACACGGTTTACACACTGATCACTGATGAAAATAGGCATGAAAAGAATTGTGAAGTCATAATCAGCAGCGACTGTCAATCAATTTTATAGAGTGAGATAAACATGTTCAAGAATCTAAAAGAATTACAGTTTTTAACAATTTATCTTTATTCCTTATCTTGCAGCAGTCCAGCTGAATGCATGCAGCTCTAAAACGTCTGTTTTCTCTAACTACCGGTACAGACAAGATCATGAAATTTGATCAACATCAAAAGTATCATATTGTGAACATTTGAATAAGACGGTTTTAACCCTTTGACCATTCATGTTCCTCAGGGGGGAAATTAAAACACCTTTTTTTAAATCTAAAAAAGCTAAGTCTGGTCCTCTGGACATTCAAAAAACAAAAAACGGCCTGCTTTGTTTTTTTCATTCAATTCATTCAACCTTTATTTATACAGGCTAGCCTCGTTGAGTCACGGGGACTCATTTACAAGAGGGACCTGTCTCACTCACACCAAACAACCATCCACTCTCACACTCACACCTAGGGTCAATTTAGAGTCACCAATCAGCCTAACAAGCATGTTTTTTGGTCTGTGGGAGGAAACCGGAGTACCCGGAGGAAACCCACGCATGCACGGGGAGAACATGCAAACTCCACCCAGAAAGGCCCCGGACCGGGATTTGAACCGGCAACCTTCTCACTGAGAGAAGTTTAGGGAATGTCCAGAGAACCAGACTTAGCTTTTTTAGATTTTTCTACCTGGATTATTGAGCATGCATCAGGGTACCTTTTTAAAAAAAAAAAACTGTTTTAAAAACTATTCCTAAATCAATTTTACAAAAAACTAGTCCGTCTTTTAAAGCCATCTCAGGCTGAATTTAAAAAGAAGTTTTTTCTTTCTTTACTTTTTAAGGGGTTTTTGTTTAAAAACTCTTGTTTTTTTTCCAATTGACAATTATTTATTTTAAGGTAATGGTAATAAAAAATAAAAAGTGTATGTTCTGCCATTAGTCTGCCCTCTGGGTCAACATCCACATCCTCCGCTGTTCTCCAGAGTTCAGAACTGATGCTTGGTTCTGTTGTCCCAGTCAGATGGCTCTGGACCCCCTCTGCACAGCATCAGACCTAATAATTTAATAATTAATTCAATTTATAACGCACTTTTCATTAGTGAAAATCTCAAAGTGCTACACATATATTGAATGCTACACACATTCATAAACCGGTGGCGGCAGACTACCATGCAAGGTGCTTTCCAGTCCTACCGGGAGCAACTCAGGGTTAAGTGTCTTGCCCAAGGACACAACGACACATGGTGCGGGTCCCGGGAGTCGAACCGCCAACTTTCCGATCGGGAGACGACTGCCATTACCACTACACCACGGCCGCCCCGGACAGGACATCACTGCTCTGTCCTGTGGG
>JBBPBX010007901.1:37750-55160 GCA_038048925.1 Garcialebias charrua | reverse complement strand
TGAGATTTAAAAAGTGAATGTGTGTAGTTTTAGATATGAGTGTTTTTCTGGACTGGAATTGAACAGGTAATGCAGGTAAACAAATTATTTTTTAAAGTCCGAGGCGGTGCAGATGTACGGATCCTGATGAGTGGAGGGAGCAATTTTATCCACCACCAGGTGCAGTGGCGGAACCAGGGGGTGGCCAATGCTGGCCTTGACCACCATAGATTAATCGTTCACAACACCAAGGGCCACTCCAATCAATTGGGGAAACTATACATTTAAGCAATATAAATACTTGAGAGCATAGTTTTCTAGGTCTGTCACAAAAACAAATTTTGCTTGGCGATTAATTGTCTCAGAAATTATTACGATAAACAATACTGTAATATTGTTTGAAATTGGACAATAATTAGTAATTGTTGTCAAATTTAAGAAGAATGTTGGTTAATTTGTTTTGAGTGTAGTACCTTTAATTGACCACTGGATGGCAGTATAAAACAGTTTGAACTGAAGGATGGATAGTGAGGGATTGAGCAGTGTGTCTCTTTAAGAAAAATGGGAGGTAGGCACCTTGACGTGATATGTGCCGTCTGTTCTTTCTTTTTTCGGGTCTCAAAATGGCGGACGCTCGGTGTGGTTTGAGCTCTTTAGCATAGCATTTGTTACACAAAGCTTTTAATAAACGATCAGTAAACAAGTTCTCAGCTTCTTTTTGCTGAGATAAACAACTTTTTAAACAAAGGCTTTGTAGTTAGAAGAGAAAATGCTGCAAAAGGTTTTATTCCAATCATAAGAATGTAGACATTGATTATATCATCCACAAAGTTGTATTATCCACAGATTCTGGCGCTCCAGAAGACTGAGAAGAGACGCAAAAATCCACCTCACCTCCGGAGGAAAGGTCTCGTCTCCTGAATCGTCCCTGCGGCCGAGCCTCCAGCGCAGAAGGATCCCCCTGAGCTTCATGTAGAAGATGATGGTGTTGCGTCTGAACAGGCGCACCTCTTGTTGCAGCACAGCCCTCTCCTGGGACCAGAGGACCTCGTGACTCTGAAGGCCCTGGAGCTCCAGACCTTCATGCTGCGCCTCCAGATGCAAACGCTGGTCCTCCTGCTGAAAACAAATATGTGGTTTATCCAGTTTCTTTAATCGTTGTTCTGGTCCCAGGAAGATGGCGTCCATGCCCAGCAGTCTGTGAGAGAGGACAGCCTGGACATGTCATCACAGAGTCCACCACAGAGACACGTAGCAACTAACGAGACAGAACCATTTAGTTGTCAATCAGTCTAAAATGCATGCGTTTGGTCTGTGGGAGGAAATCAGAGTATCCAGAGAAAAACATGCAAACTATACACAGAAAGGCCCAAAGTGAGAGGTGAACCTGCAACTTTCAGACTGTGAGTCAACAGCTGTAACCACTGCACCCCCGTACGACGGAGTTTCATAAAAAAAAAAAAGAGCCATACTGTGTTTTGTCTTCTATGTTTTTCATCAAATAGGTCAAATACCTACGATAATTTTTATCATTGAAACACATTTACAAGAATAAAAGTGAAATACTGTGTTGTCTTAGTTTTTTGTTGATCTCCAAGGTGGAAGAACTTTAATATTTATAAAAGAACAAGACTCAGGTGTATAAATGACTTGCTTTTTGCAAAACATGCACTAAAGTATTACTTCCTCTCATTAGTGGTACTTGAAGTCCAAATTTCAGCTTGACATTGAGTTATTTGTTACCTGAGGCAAAGTGCTGACGGCCTCCGGCTCGTCTGCGGCCCCTCTGCTTCTTCGCTCGTGATCCAGACAGAACTGCACATCACAACCAGCCGAGTCTCGGTGCTAAAACCACAACAGCACCCCCCACACACAAAAAAAAACAAACCTCTTTACTAAATCAGCTCATCACTCTTGTTAACACATGCTGGCTTTTTGTAGTATTTAGACTTTCAGGTGCGTGTTTTCGTCTTGATATCCACCGTAAATCAAAAAGCCTTGCAGGCTTTGTCAGCTTCATGGAGGAGTGAGTTCAGGAGTGGAACTATAATCTTATCTTGTTTAAGATGAGAGACAGAGCAGAACTCTGACAAGACAAACAATCTTAAAAATCACAGCAGGATAATCTCAGCTTTGCTTTAGTCAAAAGTTAGATGCTTATGAATCTGGACGTGATTTGCCTTTAAAAAAAAAATCTCCCCAAGGTGCAGTTATGAGCTGCAGTGGTGTATGATGTGATTTTAGTCCCTCTGTCTGTCTCCGCTTTGGTTCCCTCCTCTGACAGTAAGTTGAGCTGTCCGGCGTGTCCCGACCCAGGATCACCTCCCTGTCGGCCCAATGTCAAATGCAAATCATAGGCTGACGGTGCAAAGCTAATCCTCCCACACATCCGAACTGCTTTCATTCACTTCACTCCTCAGATTAAGCCGCGGCAGAGAGCAATGGACGAAAAGCCACATGAATGTGTGATAACGGCGACTCCAGCAGCGATGTGCCACACACAACAGTTACACAACAGCCGGCAGTCTCTCTACGAACACAAGCACGAGGCAGTGATTACGCTGCTTTACTGTTCTAAACAGCTGAGTCACGAAATGATTCACGTCTTTGAGTGTGTACTTTAAAAACGTCTCGTGAAGCAGCGGCTTGTCTTTTTAAATATCACAGAAGCTGATAGTCTTGGACCACAGCCAGTCTGTATCCCTGCAGGTGGGACTGTGTGCAGATTCTCCTCTCGTGTCCCGACTGACCGTGAACGCCACACGAGCCATAGCATAGCGCACAGCTGCACAGAGCTGCTGCTTCATGTCTTACTGCAGATCAAAGCATATGATCAACGAATGAGGTGTTTCTGGGGTTTTTTGGTTCATTTTTTTCCAACAGTGAATAAAACTCAAGGTGATAGTTCAGATCTGTTCATTTACCCTTTATTCATCCAGGTAGTCTCATTGAGCCACGAGAACTCATTTTCAAGAGAGACCTGTTTTAGGGAGCAGATTGCTCAGGGGCCCAGAGTGGGGCGAATGAGGGTGAAGGCAGGTGTGGGTGTTTCACCTTTTTCCACCCACATTTTTTGATGTTGTCGGTACCGGGGCTTGAACCGGCGATCTTCCAATCACAGGCCCACCGTCTCGAACCACTGCGCCACCACTCCCCCAAGGAGTACACCTGTTCACACCTGTTACACCACAGTGAGTTCAGTAATTAGTGCCACTAAAACATACAGGGGGTGGCAAGCAGAAGTGTGCTATATTACTACTGACCAGTTTTAAAATACGCGTTTTTTTTAAAAACCAAAATAGCCATTTTTTGGGGGTGATGTGCCCATATGTCACCATTTGGGTTTCCTCCACCATGCGTGGGTTTCCTCCGGGTACTCCGGTTTCCTCCCACAGACCAAAAAACATGCTTGTTAGGCTGATTGGTGACTCTAAATTGACCCTAGGTGTGAGTGTGAGAGTGGATGGTTGTTTGGTGTGAGTGAGACTGTAAATGAGTCCCCGTGACTCAACGAGGCTAGCCTGTATAAATAAAGGTTGAATGAATGAATTTGTGATTGTGTGTCTGCTTGATTAATGTGTCCTCTCTTTTCAGTTCTGATTGGCCTGTGGGACTTTAAAAGATACAAACTTTGACTGCTAGACAAGCGAAGGAAGGGGGTGGGTGCGTTGGTCTGATATCTGGTGGTCTATCTCCAAGCTCGCTCCCACTCCTTCCCTTATACGTTTACCTTATCTTGTCACTTTTTACTAATGTAAGCTGGATCTGGGAATTAATGGCAGCCCTTGTTTGGTTGTAGGGTTAGTTCCTGGACAACAGGCTTAGGAGAAACTCCAGAATCTGACAGTCAACTGCTGGCTAGTTTGAAGCTTCTCCCTTTTTTTGTTTATCTTTGCCTGGGGCTCCCAACTCCCTTACTGTTGAGATGATTGTGTTTAATAAATATATATTTTGAATGTTACAATCACCTGGACTCCATATGTTGTGTGTCTTGTGAGTCATTCCTAGACAAACATATTATAACATATTTGGGGGCTCGTCCGGGATCATCAAATATTTGGGGGTTTGCACAATCCATAACTTATTTGGCTTTTGTTTCCCCTAAACTTGTGCTGAAATATCTGGGGGTTTGTCCAGGATTATAACATATTTGAGGTTTAGTTCAATCCGTAACTTACTAGGCTTTTTTCCCCCCAAAGCTTGTGATAATATATTTGGGGGCTTGTCCGGGATCATAACACTCTTATGCAGCAGAGAATGGCTTTATAAAACAACTGTGGTCTCAAAAATTTACAGTTGTTTGCTTTTCAAACCTTTACATCACCATAAATTTTATGATGACACAATTTACATAGTATTCTATGGTTATTTGTACGCACAAAGAGCAGCTACCTGTAGCACCTCCAGTGGAGCCTGTAGCACATCAGATAATGATATTTAAATATTTCCGCAGGAATAGTCACACAATGCAAAACAGGCAATTCTGCAAAGGTTCATAAAATAAATCACGTAAGATATCAGCATTTGTGTTGGTCTCTCTAGGCCAGAATAAGCCATCTAAAACAGACAAGATATTAATTGTTAATAAGGTTTCCTGCAAACCCCACTTCAAAGAACTGAACTATCCCCTTGTGCTGTCTGGGGACGTTGATTTAGTCAAAAGGAATAAGAAAACGTGAAATCAAATGAAAATGAAATATTCATAGTTATGGGAGTGGATTTTAGAGAGAAAATAGAAAATGTGAATGAAGTGAAACTGTGTGCGTCAGAAAAGTGACAGTTGCTGGAGTTTCACTAGACATGCTGGACTGAGCCACCTTCCTGATAAAAACCAACTGGAGCTCCTGAAATTTAAATATCAGCGGGATCAAATTCACACGGCTCAGAAACACATCACACAGTTCCATTGCATCAGACAAAATATTTTTCACATATTTTATCTCAATAATCGGCAATACATAATTTATAAAGTAAGTTGCTTGACTCACAAATGTTTTTGTTAGTAGCTGAGCAACTTTGGTCAACACCAAATAACAACTCCAGAACTCTGATTTCCGTTTAACAACTTCAGAGCTACATGACATTATTCAATTACATGTGAAAATACAGTACTGACTCAATAAGACTCATTTATTGTAAATAGTTTAAATATGTGTCCCATACTTATACAATTAGATATGTACTTGCTGACTAAGCTTGTACTCTATTGTTTTTTTTTTCATAGATTTTTGCACTATTTATTTTTGTCCAGTTGTTCTATTTTAGCAAATCATAAATCAAATGTAAAAGAGATATTTTAGCTGGATTTTTTTAAACCACATTTAGCTTGCCTTTTACAGTACACTGTTTAGCTTTTAGCTAGCCTTTAGATACCTTTAGCTAGCCTTTTAATATGTTTAGCTAGCCTATAACTATAAGAAGCCGCGATTGTGTAGACTAGCCGGCTCAGGACCAGAAGGTCTTGGGTTCGATCCCCGGTCACGGCATACCTCGTTGTGTCCCTGGGCAAGACACTTAACCCTGAGTTGCTCCCGGTAGGACAGGCAGCGCCTTGCATGGCAGTCTACCGCTACCGGTATATGAATGTGTGTATGAATGGGTGGATGGTTGGTACTGTGAAGCGCTTTGGAAAGCACTATATAAGTAAGCTCCATTTACCATAAATACTTTCTAGCTATAGTATTTTACAATGTTTAACTTTGCATTAGCCTTTAGATACTTTTAACTACACTTTACGCACATTTAGCTAGGCGTTTGATGCTATCAGCTAGCTGTTTGACACTTTAGTTAGCCTTTTAATATGTTTTAGCTAGTCTTTAAATACTTCTAGCCAGCCTTTGTAATGTAAAGCTTTTAACTAGCCTTTAGCCGTGGTAGCTTAGTGGTCAGTGCTGCATTTTATTTTTTTTAATCCTGTGGCTACAGGTTTGAGCCCAGGTTGCTTCATCTAACGTAAACCGGTTTGAATTCGATCGCTGTGGCTATCCACAACCAGGTGAGCAGCCAAAAGAAACTACAATAGTGTAGCTAACGCCTTTCATTATCTTGAAATTTTAGCTAGTGTTTTACTACTTTTTTTTGTCATAGAAAATACTTTTTTGTTTTAACGCTCACACATGACTGGAAATATTTGCAGACTTTTTTCTGACACAAAAACAACAATAAGAAGGCCTAAAACCATATTTTTCAACAAATAAAATACAGATAAGCTTTAATAATTCTAAACAAAATTCACCAGAAAGGTTCTGTCCTAATTTTATAAAGTGAGCAGTACTGACCAATCATGTTTGAATGAATTAGTTCATGATTTAAAACTGTAATGTAGAGAACCAAAGAGTCCAAATAAAATGTATCTATAAAGTCTGAAAACTATCAACTATTAATTGTAAATCATTTCATTTTAGTTACCTTTCTAAAAACTACTGGTAACTGTTAAACAACAGATGGTATCCAGAACAGTAAGCAAAGAAAATGCACAGGTGGATGTGAACCGTCGACATAGGAAGTTCACCAAAGTTTCACCCTTTTTTTTTTTGGAGTTGTTCTTTGGAGATTCCATTATCTGCAGAGATGCGTCCTTATCTAAACCACATTTCAGGCATAATATTTTGATAAGGGCCAACAAAATGAAAACACCATCCCTGTCCAGATCCATGTTTTAGATTTTGGCAGTGGGCCCATACCCGTGTTGAAGGGGAGGTGAAGGAGGGTGGAGGCACTGACCTCTATTCTTAAAGCCAGGGGCCTGTGGTACACAGTGAGTCCCATGGCTCCCCTGCTCTGGGCCTGGCCCCCACCATGGGTCTGGCTCTGGAGCTCCACACCTCGCTCCTGTCCTAGTCGCCACTCCAGCTCATCCTTCTGAACGGACTGTGAGTGACATGGGGAGGGAAGGGAGGGGAAGGAGGTATTGGGAGGAGAGTGTAAAGGAGAAGAAGGGTGGGCAACAAGTACAGATGGTGGTGGTGATGTTGGGGGGAACATGTGTAAGGTGGATTGTGGACAAAATAGACAGAAGACACCAAACGAGGTAAAAGGGACAAGGAAAATAAGCAGGTGTGGGCGAAAAACAAAAATAAATCATGAAATGGGTATAAAAAGCAGAGGAGGAGGGAAAATCATCTAACGGACTACATGACGGGGGAAGTAACGATCTGACTAGAGTATGAAGAAAAGCGCAAAGAGAAAAACCAACTTAAATATGACAGCGTAAGAGAGAGATGAGAAAAGAACGAGAATGAGAATGAACAAAATAATGGGCTGAAACATCTGGTAGGAACACAAAGAGGAACAAAGAGAGGGAACCGGGGGGAAAAGAATGCAAAAACACTTGTTATGAAGCGCATGCAATGGGGGATACATGAGTCCAAACCAACAACTGAGAAATACCACGGAAAACTGCAGAGCGAGGGCTAGCACGCTAAAGAGTTTTCAACACATGCTACAGCCATGTGTGCTTCAGAAGCAATAAATCAAAGAGGATCGCATCTCGAGTCAGTGTGATGCAGATTTGATAGAAAAATGTTTACAATAAAAATAAACTAAGCGATTAAACTATATATTTGAAGCAGGAAAGTGCTAGGTGCATACTTTTTAACTGTGTTAATATAAAAAAAGCAACCATTTTTTTTGTTAGCTAGTTAACTTAGCAACAACTGTTATTGGCTATCATTTGTACCAGCTAACACGTTAGCTAGCAATAAATTATCACTAGCTTGCAACTTGTACCAGACTGCAATGAGTTAGCCAGTAAAAATTGTCACTAGCTAACAATTTATAATAACAATAAGTTATGTATTGTAAATGAGTCCTCAAGGCTCAATGAGACTAACCTTTAATAAAGGTTTAATGAAAGTTAGCTAGTACAAACCGTCACTAGTTAACACATTTTATAAGCTAGCAATAAGTTAGCAGTAAACACTGTCATTAACTTACAATTTACAATAAGTTAGCTAGCAAACATTTTCACTAGCTAACAGTTTGAAGTAGCTAGCAAAATGTTAGCTAGTAAAAAATGTTACTACTGTATCTACCAATCTGTAAGCTGGAAACCAGTGAGCTTGTAAAAACTATCACTAGCCTACACTGTACTTTAACAATTTGTACGGTACTAGCAGTTAATAGTAACAAGTGTTCTTAACAAAAACAATTTCACTACCGAACAGATGCCTTTCATTAGTCTGCTTGTACGATTTAACATTTAATAATTTACCTCATTTGATCATACTGAATTGTTTCATAATTAGATGCAATGAATTAAATTGGATTGTCTGAATTAAAATCTGTACCAGACTGAGTTGTGAGCACATTGTATTGGACGAGACATAAATTAATATAACTTGAACATGTTTTGAATTTTGTTGTGAATTAAAACTATATAAACAAACTGAAGTCATTGTATAAATCAAATAGCATTCATCAAGGAAAATAAAAATTACTTTACTAACTGGAAGTGCAAAGTTGCATTTAATATTTTACTGTTTTGTGATCAACAAAATCACAAGTTTAGGTTGTCTATGAGGAACTAAGTGTTCTTAATGCAAAACAGCAGTGAAATATCTAATTTTGTTGCGTGGTTAAAATGAAAGATATAAAAAATTAATTGTGAACAACATACATTTTAAAATATGTAGAATTTTTTTATGTTTTAAGTTACCAGTAGGTATTTTATATCTAAAAGATGAGAAGAAAAATAAGACAATAAAATCAGTAATGGATTTTTATAGCAAATGTTTGTTCCAATTTTATGGACTATACATATAACATAAATAACCACAACAAACAAGGTGGAGGGTAAAGTGAAGAGGTGCATATGCATATTACAGTATACACTTTTTAAAGGGCATAATTAAAATATGTAAAAAGGACTATTCATGCACTCAGCTTTTTTATTTAAAGCAAATTTCAAAAGAGGAAAAGGAGAATTTTAGAAAATTTAAAATAAAATAATTACTTTTTTTTACAGGAATGAATAAACTGTTAACTTAAAACTCAAACACATGAATATGTGCAAACAAAGGATAATTTTTACTAAAAACGTCTCTTTCTGTTTTCAATAACATTTTTTGTAGTTTGCAAGAATGAACAAAAACATAATTTTCATGGCCTTCACGAGGAGGAAGGAATAACAATAAACAGTATTAATCTTTACAATGGATTCACAACTCAAGCGCTACTTTAAATTTATATTATTTAAAACAATGATGTTATATCACAAACATAAAATACAGAACAAGCATTTTTATTGTTTTGGCCATCAAAGGATAAAAAGTATAAATGTTCCTTTGAAAGATGAACTTAAAAATTGATACATTCATTAAATATTAATTTGAGCTAAACATTTTTACTACTGCACTTTTGCTCTTCTGTTTTTTACAGTTAGAAGAGTAAAGTTTTTATTTATTTATTTTTTATTTAATCTCCCCAACCATTCTCAAAATCTTTGTTTTGAACTTATTCAAGGTACGGTGACTGGACCACCCAGTTTCGCCCAGACCAACCGGTGAGTCATACAAGAAGAGCAAAGCAGAAAAACGTGCGTATGGAGGCAGCTTCAGTCTATTAGGCTCGATTCATACTCCACATGCAGTCAAGAAATCTGCTCTCACTGACATAGTTGTGTGACGAAAATTACATTTTTATTCACCTAGGAGCTTCGGGAGCTCATTCTTGACACAAACTGGACAAAACTTTTTCTCACGAGGGTATCTGACAACTTTTGTGCGCTACGTCAGAACTTTGTTCTGGGCGGGTGAACCACAATGGTGTTTTGCATTAACCCCTTTAGCAGATGGTCGAGGCTGTTAGAAATTACAGTCATTATTACAACTGTTCCAGAAAAACATAGCCAAACGGTGAAGAATGGAATGAGAGAGTACAATTATTGTGCCCAGATACACAGGTGGTTATTTGGGGCTGTCCTGGCCAGGAGAGGATGCTCTTCGGCTGGGCAGTGTAGGGACATGTTTCCACTGTTCGCTCGTTATTGTAAACAACAAAGTTCAGTCAGGTCATCTGGACGGTTTCTTGTTTTGCTGAAGCGTTTCGTCCTTCACCCAAAGGACTTCATCAATCTGAGGAGCCACAAGCAAACTGAGTCCCACAAGCAGCACACTTCCATAGTGGAAAAAAAGTTTGCTGGTGATAAGATTGTTTCTGGGGCCTGCCCTCTCCCCCACTCTCAGGGGGCGAGGGCGGGGGAGAGGACAGGTCCTGGATTGATGAAGTCCTTTGAATGAAGGACAAAAAAAAAAGAAGAAACTGTCCAGATGACCCGACTGAAATTTGTTGGATTTTTTTACTTTGATTATTGAGCATAAACTTTGATGTTTTGAACCACTTTGCTATATAGCTGCCTCAGAGAAGTTGACGAGGGAGAGGGCAGCCCCCAGAACCCATCTTATTACCAGCAAACTGATTGAGTGTGCTGCTTGTGGGACTGAGTTTGTTTGTGGCTCCTCGGACTGATGAGGTCCTTTGGATGAAGGTCGAAACATCTCAACAACAACTAAAAAGAAACCGTCCAGATGATCTGATTGAACTTTGTTGAACGGTGTACAGCATATACCGTATGTCAAACTCAAGGCCCGGGGCTTGGCCCTCAAGATGATATATGAAACGTAAAATACTTCTATCTCTTGAATTTTTTTCAGTAATATTTGATTATGATGTCAAAAGCACAACAGAGAACATCAAATGAGATCAATTAACTCTTGTTGAGGAACCTGTGACCAAGAAAATATGTTGGGTATCTGACTGGAGTTAATGTAGATTCTGAAATTGGCTCTTAGTTTGAAAAAGGTTTTAATTTTGGCCCCCTTTTGTAAGTGGGTTTGACACCCCTGGTGTACAGTATACTGTCTCAATCTGTGTAACAAAAATGTTTGGTAGGGGTAAGGAATGAAAAATCTGTCCGTGGATCGAATGGGTCCATCCCCCGGTGGGAAGAAATCCATTCTGGCATCTGTTGGAAGGTACTTCCTTGGAGTTTTGCGCTGCCGTTTCTCATCAAGGATAACATGTACATGTTAAAAAGAACGTCCCACAGCATGTGAGCAGGAGCAGATTTCTTCAAATCTATGAAGTACGGAGTGTTTAAAAAAACTGTTTTATTTCTTATATGGGTAATTAGAAAAAAATCAAAAACAGATTGGGCCTCATGCACGAACCGTTCGTACGCACAGATTTGTTCTTAAACTGTGCGTACGAGTGATTTAGGATCATTTGTGGCATTCAACAATGTTTTCGTATCCTACGATTTTTTTCAGATACGAACAAAATTTACGAGTGGTCCGGACCTGTCGTATATTTTACGAGCAGTCGGTCTGCTGTCATCCAGACGGAATTTCTCCACTAATAACTTCATATTTCGTTATTTAGAAAATATTTAGAGTTTAAAAAAGTCACGCACCACAATTGTTTTTGACAATAGGTTCTGTTTGAAGTCGAATTATAATTTTAAATGTAATAATGACTAACGGATTAAAGTATTTAAATTAAAATCAATTTGTTATCAATGCCGTTTTCTAACACTACAATATTAATATGAAGATCTCAAACTGAAACCAACTTAAATTATGAATTAATTTAAGTTTAATTTGTCTCGGTAACGCAGACTTCGGTAACGCAGACTTTACATTGACCTCCTCCTGTCGCAGTCATAGATCTCAGATAGCTCAATGAGAAGAGCGTTGCGTCGCAGTTCCGAACCTTATGGGTTCAATTCCCACATGGGACAACGTTTTTTTTCTCTCCTTTTAATTCATTCCAGATTTAAAAAACACAAGAAAACTATTTACAATACAACAAGAAATGAAGCATAAAGTCTTTTTAATCTGGAATGAATAAATAATCTAAAGAAAGAAGGAAAAAAAAATAGTCATACCTTGTGGGAATCGAACCCACGAGGTCTCGATAAGGTTAGGAGCACCTAACGGCGCACTGCTTTACCCAGTGAGCCACCAGGACGCGTGCATATTTTAAGGTCCACATTTATTATAAACATACATTCTTTGGCTTTAGTTGGTCATTTACTCCCATGAGTGACGCTGCTAATAAGGACAGATTTTCTTTTCTCGATCAAGGAGAGCAGAACTTCAATCTCCGCACCTGTACAGTTCTTCTTTTTATTTTTCGCTGTCATTTTATGAACGGACCGTCCTGCTGTCAGAGGCAGGAAACGTAGCCTTATATGGTGTTTTGAGGGGTGGGGATTATGTAAATAACCTCTCCGCGTGCACGCGCAGGTTGATAGAACAGGTGGGATTCATCATATTTGCGCAGCCATTTACACACTTTTCCTGAGGATAGAAGAGTTTGTTGAATCTGACGTGGCATGTTCGTACGAACGCTTCGTACGAACAAAAGTAGGAGAAATTTAGGATAAAAATACGAACATGTTTGTGCATGAGGCCCAATGTTTGCTTGATCAGGCAGTGCAGAGATAATGAACCTGGGCTGGGCCCTGGGACGATTAACTACCGGTATATCTGTCACTTTGACAAAGCTGTTATAAAACAAGAACAGAAAGCAGGATGTCAGCCAGTGACATTCTTCCACAGGCAACTCATTCAGATCTATGCGACCCAGTTATTCTCTTTTCTTTTGGTTCATTTTTACATTTTTGTTGTTCATCTCCTTGGAAACACCGTGGAATCATCAATCCCATGCAGGCCTTGAGTTTGTACGTGACATGTAGAAACATAAACAAGCGATTTATGTGCCGTAAAACACGGTGCTGTTGCAGAGTTTTAAAAAGGAAAATACTCAGCTTTGTCATGCAAGTATTCACAGGGGTCAGAAAAAGTGAATTACTGTAGCTGCTGCAACACTTTCAGTACTTACTCCATTCACACCAAGCAACTCGGCCCCGGGTGACACGAAGCAGGGAAGCTGCAGACATTGAGCGCAGGGAGGCAGACAGGCAGGGCTGCTGGCTATGAGGATGTGCATGGAGATGCAGATGTGACGGCGGTGGCAGCAGAAAGCGATGATGGTGGCAGTGAGACTGGGGAGGAGTGGCGGTGGTGCCAGTGCGGTAGAGCTGGGTGGACTTGAACCTTTCTTACAAAAGTGGGCCGGCTACCAAAAATTCACACTGCCCATTTCTCTTGGAAGGTTTTAGATTAGATCGGTTATAACATTATTTACGGTTCAAAACCAAGGAAACTCAAAGAATTTTGGCAGCTTTGAACTTGTTTGGTAGCTGATATTTTGTTTCTTTTTATGTAAAACCCCCAAATGTTTTCAGTGCACAGCAAATAAAAATGAATTAGTGTTGTTCCTTAAACTTTCAAACGCCTATAACTTGTTTTACAATGACCCAGGCCCTTTTCCCCCGCTCCCCGGTTAAGTTTGCTTCTTAATAAACATAAAATCCGCATGACATAATTGTAAGAACATGTTGATTGTAAAATCAGTTCATTTAGTTAAAAAGCACTTTGTTACTAGCTAACAAAATTCTACTAGCTAGCAAAATGTTAGCTACTAAAAATCGACACTACAGGTAGCTAACAGTTTATAGAATCTAGCACCAAATTGCTGCTAGCTAGCAATTTATAGTAGACAGCAACAAGCTGTTTAAAAATGGTCACTAGCTAACAAATTGATCCAGCTAGTAACAGGTTAGCTAGTAAAAAAAATGTACTAGCTAAACTTTTTTTACAGGTGGTAAAAGGATAGCTAGTAAAATTTGTCACTAGATAATAAAGTTTAGTAACTCGTGAAAGGTTAGCTAGTAAAATTTTAACAGGTGCTAAATAAAATGTTAGCCAGTAAAAATTGTCAATAGATAATTAACAATTTGTAGTAATTTACCTAGTAACAACTGTTCTTGTCAAAACATTTTTCCTATCTAGCAGAGGTCTTTCATTGGACAACATCTCAATGAACGTTTTATAATTTACCTAATTTGATCATATTGTATAAACTTTGGCAACCAGTTGACATAGATTGTGTGGTGATCTTAACAGACAAACATGTCAACCCGAACTGAAAGAAAGAATAAAATCCATATTAATCATTTGCTACAAAAATGTATCCATGAAATACTTTAATGAAAGGCTTCAGCAACATTTGTGCTTAAAGGTCCACTGACATGATTTTTCTACTACTGTATTCATCAAATTGCTCAAAATATATATATTTTATCATTTAAATATGTTTGTTTTTGCAAACAAAATGATAAATCACTTTAATTTTGCATTAAAGGTGATTTTGAACTTCAAGCCATGTTTAATCATGGGAAATCCGATCACACACAGACGCACCATCTGTGACGTAGTAGCCCCTTTCATAAGTCAAACCCGCGCTATTCCCGCACAGACCAGTCCGGCTTTAACCCTCCTCGCGTCATTCATAAGACAACAGTTGAAGGCGGGCAGGTCCCGCTCACAGAAACGTGTTCATATATGAAGCCGGAGCACGGGTCCAAAAGAGGCGTGGAGCTGAGCTGAACCGGACCGCGACGTATTTATTGTGGGACAGATGTCAGACGTGAACAAGTTGTTGTGTCATTTTTAATATTTCCTCAGTAATAAATAAATGTACAGCTGGCTGCTGATCAGCGCGCGCGCACAGACAGACAGCACCACCTCCCTCCGCTGCTCAGAGAGAGAAAAAAAAGCGAAACTAACTTTTACAAGTAGTCGTATCGTGTCATTTTTAATATTTCCTCAGTAATAAATGTACAACCCCCTGACGTCTCCCTACAGCGCGCGCGCACCACGCACACACACACACACACACCTGGTGTGTTAACGTGTTGAAGACCCCAAATAGAACCTAATCAAACACACACACACACACACACACACACAGCGCCGCTGCTAGAGAGAGAGAGGGGGGAAAAAAGCGAAACATTTTTAATATTCCCTTGTTAATAAATCTGCCTGATTAATCCTGCGGTCGCACACTGATGTCATCTGTATTCTGAGCGCGGATCCGCGTCTTGCATTCAGAAGTGGGTCTGCGCGGCTCGGATCTGGCCCTGACACTATGAACTGTGGCGGCTCAGCGGCGGATCAGAGGGGAGTAAAATTAACTCGGCAATCCGCGTTCCTGTTTTTTATGAATCCTCGTTGGAGGCTTGAACACGCATCAGGTCCGGACCGAGCTGTTTTATGAAAGGGGCTAGTGTGAGGCAGAGGGCTCTGGTCTCTTTAATAGCGGACAATTTAAAACCAGATGAATTTATCAATCTATGTGAAGATTTGAGCTATTTGTCTTCATTTTGGGAAGCAGAAAATAGTTTGGGTGATGGAACAAGAAACAACAGGATCTAATTTAGGTCTGATGCTGTATCAGACTTACCGTACCTTCATGTGGAGCTGCTCACACGCGCGCACTGTGACAAGCCCAGAGCTCTGCCTCTCACTACGTCACAGATGGTGCGTTCACGTGTACCGTATTTTCTGGTGTATAGGTCGCACCAGTGTATAGGTCGCATTGTCCAATTATCACCAATAGATTTGAAAAATCCCTAGATAGGTCGCACCGGTGTATAGGTCGCACCTACGTTTAGCTCTGCTGCAAATGTCTGCCACAGGAGTGCACAGCAAGGCTTTTAAGAAGATTAACACTTAAAAACTATTTTTATTTTGATAAAAATTTTAGCAAATATGTGTCTGAGCTGAACTTTTCAAAATGAACGTAATTATGAAATGAGCTGGATTTAAAAATTTATTTCGCCGAAAGTGATAACAAGCCATATATAGGTCGTAGGCCTTGAAAAAAACATAAAAAGGTGCGACCTATACACCGGAAATATGGTAATCGGATTTCCCATGATTAAACACAGCTTGAAGTTCAAAATCACTTTTAAAGCAAAATTAAAGTGATTTATTATTTTGTTTGCAAAAACGAACATATTTAAATGATAAAATACAGTATATATATTTTGAGCAATTTTATGAAAATTAAAAAATCATGTCAGTGGGGCTTTAAGATTTCAGCTAAATGTTGCCTAAAATGCACTTAGTGTCAGGATTTTAGCAGTGTTGTTTACACCATCAGACTAATGCTGGACATTAAAGCTAGGGTATGTAAGATTGTAATGTAGTCTGTAACTTTTCAAACAATATATTTTTAACATATTTCTTCACTCTGTCACTATCTACTGACAAACTGATGTTAGACAAAGTAATCTCTGAAAAAAACTATAGTCCCCTTGCTTCTCTATCAGCATTTATAAAAACACTAAAAACACAGAGTGACCAGGACAATGACAGCCAATAAAAACAGAGTTTGTAACCAGCCAATTAAAAACAGAGCTTGAATTTGAATCAGCCAATAAAAACAGAGCTTGAATTTGAATCTCAGCAGAGCCTCCCCCTCAGAGCCATATATGGCTCTGAGGGGGAGGGATCAGAATGCTTTGCCTGTTGAAAATTTTTCTAAGTTCTGCACTCTACAGAAAGTTACACATAGCACATTTAAGATGAGGCAATATAAATAGTTGCAGCAGAATCGACTCCTGAGCTTTAACGCCTCAGTGCATTAAATTCTTCTAACCAAACAGAGGTGGTGTTGCGTTCTTGTCAACAGTATTGTAGCAGTTCTCATGCAGAGTCATTAATTCAACGCTATGATTACCACAGGGGGAGGTAATTTGCTCAATCTGCCTTAGGTGGAACAAAACGTAAACCACAAATTCACTCTGACAATAAGTCAAGTGTTGAATCTAAATTGTTCACAGGAATACCCTTTGGCTTTTCAATTATTGCAACAAGGTTCAATGATTTCAACTCTTTCTGCATGCACATCAGTGTTATATTAACTGAAGTCTGACTTGAAAAAAATCCAGACCTATTCATTAGGCAACCTTCCCCTGCAACTTGGGATAAGATTCCTATTGACAGGCATGGCTGTGCAGAACGTGTTTAAGCTGCTCAGTGTTGCCCTGGTCTCTAAATAGAGCTGAATTTCAGCGCTGCTGATTGAGGCTCCCGTTGAGTTTATTTTGGCCTTAAATGGCCCACTAATGACTGAACACTTAGGGACATTTAATTTAAATCTAAATAGATGCTCACATTTGCAATCACTAGGTTTTTAAAACCATGGTTTGTGTGGACTTGTTCCTGTTTAAAGTGCTTTATAAATAAAATGGTATGGTATGGTATGGTATGGTTTGCTCTTTATGTGGATTCGGCTACTACTTAGGTAAAGTTAGGGATAATTTCATTTTGTTTAAATTGGTGAGTTAAATAGTGGGGGTATTTAATTTAGCCAAGAGTAAAATATGTTACCTTTCAGTACAGAAAAGAAGGTAACAAAGATAGAAGTATGATCTGTCTAAAGATCACCCCTCTCAGCTAGGTGGAGGCCATTTTGAGGGACTGACTCATGTAAACACATATAACTGAACGTTCCATGTTAGCAATCTATATACAGTATATATATATATATATATATATATATATATATATATATATAT
>JBBPBX010007901.1:0-37568 GCA_038048925.1 Garcialebias charrua | reverse complement strand
TATATATATATATATATATATATATAGTTCATAAATAATCATTTCAGCCATTATTACTTTAATCAACTTCCTCTAATTTTTAAGGTTTATGCAGAAATTGCAGTTTTGCCAGCAACAGCATGGAAAAATGTTCCCAATGAATGACCAGAAGGAGACACCTATCTATTTAATAGTAGCACCAGGTCAGATGTTATGTTTAAATATAAAAAAGTGCTAAAAGTAGTCGGTGACCGATTATCTAACATAATAAAACTGTAAAAACTGGTTCTAAAACCCAGCAGAACTGTGGCCTGGCTAAACCCAGCCTTATAGGCTTTACTATGTCCAGAGTGGCCAATAAACAGATTAGCTGACCCATCCAGCAATAAAATGCCAATCTAGCTCAGGGTACAGTGCTAACAGTTTTTCGACATATGAACTAATGAACATACTTTTTTGATCAGTCATTTCCTTATCCTTAAGACAGAGCCCAATGCAACTTCTGTCCTGCCTTTAGCTCTTTAATCCTGCAGGTATTTGCCCAATGCTTCTTGCTCTCTGGCTGCTTCAGAGCAAATGAAAATATGTAGAAACTTTAAGTTTGTTTACCATTTACGTGTTTACAAATACCTGTTGTCACAAGAGCAAAGGGATCGCCCTTTAGGCTTTTTCTTGCATTGTTGACATGATTTAGGTCCCTCAAAATGGCAGCACAGGGCAAGTTATAAACTTACACAATCATGTGAGGATAAACAGACCTGTGTCTGATGAACTCACCTGGAAGTCTGTGATCAGATCTCTTCCGAAGGTGCCGATAGGGGAGTCGCGGGACATGGATGTGACTGTAGACAAGAAGCTGCTGGACTCTGTGAGGTTTGGCATGGGTGAAAGGTCGTCTGTCCTTTCTCTGAGCCCCTCTCCTACGTGGTCCAGTTTTTCCATGAAAATGTGTAGCTCGGTCCGGAAGGCTTTCATGCGAGTGTTGATGGTGTCCAGAACCTGAGTATCTTGTTTGGGTCCAGACGTCGCTCCACTTTCCAGACTCTCCCCTGTCGTCACCAGCAGCTGACCCTCAAAGATCAGGCTGTCTGTGTCTGTGATGAGACGGTCCACTGACTTCCCGAGCCTGTCGGCCTCTCGCTTCACGTTAGCGAACGACTCCCGCTCTTCCCTCCTGCGATTGGCTACTTCAGTGGCACTGAGGTCGCTGCCATCCATGGGTTTGATGCTTCCTAACCCTGAGGTGGTTCCTGTTTTCTCAAACAGGTCTTCGGAGTCACTCTCCCCACCGATGGGACCCTCCCGTTTTGGCTGTAGAAGAAGAAGTCGCCCTACCTCCTCCTCCTCGGCGGCTTCTCTCCGGCCCGCGTCGCTCTCTGCGTCACTGTCTCGAGGGCTGCCGGAGCGAAGGCCGAGGTGCGCGGCCAGATCGTTGCGCTGAACGTTGGACACGAGGACCCGGTTCTCGTACTGCAGCTTCATTACCTTTCCACTCAGCTCATTGATCTGCATCCTGGCCGACTTCAGCTCTTCCATCAATATCCCACTACCGGAGCCATTAGCGCTCCCCCCATTGCCGGGTTTAAACAACACCCCATCAGTGGCCTCCTCACCAGCAGGAACAGAGCTGCAGCTGCTGGGGCCAAACTTAAAGCGATTGAGTTCAGACGTTAGCTGCCTGTTGTGGTCCTCGATCTCCGAGATGGATCGGCGCAGCAGCTCTGCCTCCTCTTCGACGAACTGGAGGTGGCGACGCAGCTCGTTGGCCGACTCCAGCGGATCACCGCCGTACGGCGACGAGGGCATGCTGGAGAAAGGCTCCCGCCCAAAACAGTCCTTTTCATACTGACTGCGAATATCTTCGTTTTCAGCTCGTAAGCTGCGGTTCTCCACCTCCAGCTCCACGATCTTTCTTCCAAGAATGTTGGCCTCCTCCTCCACCAGCTTCAGGCGAAGTCGCAGCTCAGCCTCTCGTGTGGTATGAGGGCCCCCACCCAAGCACTCCACCAGTGGAAGTGGGCTGTCGATGTCCCCGTGAATGGACTTGTACTTCTGTAGTTCCTGCTCAAGTTCATCCTTCTCCCGACCCAGCTTTGCCATCTTCTTCCTCATCAGACCGGACTCCTCTTTAGAAAACTGGAGCTGGCACCGGAGGTCAGCACTGTCCTCCTACAAGCCAGGGACAAAAGAGAAACTGTTTTGTGAATCATTTTCTATTTCTTGGGAATTATCGCACCGATGTGAAAGCATACAATAGAAAACTAGAATTGATTATGAGAAAGGCAGAACAGTCACCACCTTTCATGCCAAAGTTTTAAACAAATATCTGTATGTGCTCAGAGTTTGTGATGAAGGTGACTCTCGGCTGGTACCACAGCTACTTTTAGCTCAACATCTCTAAAAATGGCTGTTGCAGACATTTTTTTTAGGCAGATTAGCTGTCAAGTCAAAAACAAACAGTAAGATTGTAATTGAATTTGTGTTGAAATAAAGTGTTAGAAATTAGGAAGGAAGGTTACAAGACTATGAGTTTTAGGTGTTAAAAATAATACATTTTGTTGTATTCTTTCTGAGCATTAAAAATAAAGTTTTACAAAAACATAGAACGCTTATTTTTCTCTCAAAATACTGTATTGGGGTTAATGGCATTAACCAATCCGCCTCTTTTGACAATAACAATAGGTTTATAGCATTTTTTGGTGTTCATGGCTGACGTAGAATAAAAGAAAGGGTGTACAGTATATGTGTACCTGTCTTGTGGATTTCTTGTCTTTAAAGACTTCTCTGCTTCCTCGTCTCTTCAGAGCCACCTGAAAAACAAAGACAAGAATGTAAAAACACGAGTGTCCTTGGGTGACCTGAAAGGCGCTTTTAAATAAAATGATTATTATTATTATTATTATTATTATTATTATTATAAAAAACGTTGGCCAGAACAATAAACTTTTCCAAACCTTCTCCCAAAATTCACAATTACCGTATTTACTTTCAATGAGTTCCAGTTACAGAAAACACAACTTCTGCTGTCACAGTTTTGCTGATGACGTCTAAATATATCCGTCTAATCCAGGAAACACACTCAGGGTATGGTACACTGTTACATCCAAACAAAAACAAAAAAAACTTTAATTTGAACAAAAACAAAAGTATAAATTCACGCTTGTCCCAATGGATACCAACAAATTTTGGGGGCTATAATGGTTGTTTAAAAATGTGTAAAATATATAAACTTAACCCCATGATGCTGTATAATGAAGAGAGATTAAAGACTTCTCTATATTTTTTCTATACGTCCTGGTAACAAATCTTTTACAGACGATGACAAACATGTGACCCATGCTGTAAAATGAGACGAGTTGAGCTCTGCAGTGCAAAACATAGAAATGTTAAAAAAAAAAAATAATTGGTGCAACTGAGATTTGCGTAAAAATGAGTTCGTAATATAAATTGAATAAATATCATAATTATTCAACATTATCATTTAGTAAAAATAGATTATGCAAAAATAAAGAGATTCAAAACTTACACAGACCCTTTATACTTTCCTTGTGCATCATTACAGATAGTTTTATCTCTTTTGTCTCTCACTCATACGTTCAGTCAGAGAGCATGCTCTGGGTCAGCATAACTGAAACCCAAGGTCCCAGTCAAGACTTCATGGAGTCTGTAATTTCATCCACATAGGCTCACAGATACAGTACAGTATGTCTTATTTCTATAAGCTTCCCTTTCATATTTGGTGGTGATAAGACCTTACATGCACATCAGAGCCTATTATTACTGATGGTATGAGAAAAAACACATTCTACCCTGGCCTAAACAGGTTACTTCACCATGTCCTTTGAAACTGACCATGTGATTGCTGTACAGTAGTGTTGGCAAAGCCCTTCGTAAAATGTCTGGCAAAATTGTGAGGATCTGGAATTACTTTTGAACTATACAGCTGGAATTTCCAATTGCATCACTCCAGAGAAATACAAGTTAAGTATTCAAACCAGCACTCTAGTAAACCAAACAAGAGGTACGCCGATGTCCCCCGTCACTATGGGATTTTAATGTTTGTAGTTTTGTAGATGAGTGTTTTTCTGGACTGGAATTGAACAAGGAATGCAAGAAAAGCTTAATGTTTTTGGTCAGGTCATCTGGACAGTGAGCGTTCAGCATGAGGAAAGAGGCTGCCGTTGGCTTTTTAGCTAGTGCCCCTGTATTGCGAGTCGCTAGCTTAGTCATCGAGCGGCTTCGGATGTTATCAGTCCATCAAAGCTAAAAACGGAGCCTATTATCATCGCTACCAACGCTAACAACATACCTTTAAACCCAATAGGAGGTACAGGAGGGGCAGTCTGACCGCTACATATGGGGTTGATAATAACTAATAACGGCCATTTAATGGCTGATAACATTTGAAGCGGGTGGTTACATCAGTGCTGACAGGTGGTTAGGGGGATGGGGGGTGCGCTCGGTTCGGTAGACGGGGGGCATGGTTCTGTTGATGGGGCGGGGCAACCCGCTTGGTAAGAGAAATACTGTATATACAGTGGTCCCTCGTTTATCGTGGGGGATCCGTACCCTGATGCCCCATGATAAGTGAAAAAACGCAAAGTAGGAATAGTAGTACAATATAAAGGCGTTTTAAACCCTGTCCATCCATACTCTTGTAATATTCTAAAAATTGTTTCTAAACTCTAAATGCTCTACAAGAGCTCAGACTGTCATGAACTCAGCTTTCTGCCATGGCTGCACTCTGCGCTCTCGGCCACGCCCACTTCTCCGCTGCAGGAGAAAGCTTATCCTGCAGCTCTGGGCTGCACAAAGGTGCAGCAGGTGCTAAACATTTTTAAATAATTTATTTTAAGTAAAAATTCCATGCCGATCGTGTGGCTCATCCATCAATCAGCCAGTTGTGTGTCATGTCCAATCTTATTTTTGAAAAACCGCGATAGAGCGAGTCCGCGAAAAACGAACCGCAAAGTAGAAAGGGACTACTGTATAAATGTACATGTTGGTGATCAGCTTGGATTTTGATAATGTAATTTCTTTCTTACGCTTATATGCGATCACGCACTAAAATACGTTAGCCCTGTTGCTTATTTTTCTACTTATCCAGGTGATGAATTACAACATTTCAACAAACTACATATCATTTTTGTCTGTCTAAGCAGATCTCACTTGTAAATGAGTCTTCTAGGCTCAATGCAACTGATCTGTCTAAATAAAGGTTGAATGAATCATTATGAAGTTTCTGAGATGGAGAATTTGAAAACAATAATAACTCAGTATAGAAAAAAATTCCTCGTTGCGTCTCATTTTGCCAGCTCAGGTCACAAACATTGTGTGTTACTAACAAACTAAAGCAAAGGTCACGCAGAAGCATTCTTTTAATTAGATGTACAGGTAGTCCTCGACTTACGACGGTCTCGAGTTACAACGTTTCGCAGTTACGACGCATCTCCCATTTAAAAAAACAAAAACAAAAAATTATTTTGAAATTTTATTTTGAAAAGCCACGCAGTTTCCGGTTTTACGACGTAAACGTAGCGGCGGAGGAATAGTGCATTGTACTCTCTAAAAAAGCTAAGTCTGGTCCACTGGACATTCAAAAAACAAAACAAAACTGTACTGTGAACGCGGTTTTACGTTGTAAACGAATACGGAGGATGGACCAACCTGGACGGCGGTTTTACGACCTAAACGAATGGAGAATACGGAGGAGGGATGGAGGAAACGGCTTCACCAGCATCCCAGTAGGAAATTAACTCTTTTTTCCCTTCATTATGGCTCTCAAATGTATGTGTTTTTTGATAATTATGTAGGGTACTGTGTTAGGATAGGCTAAGTGCTTGGTAAAATACAGTACTGTACGTATAAGGTGCAGTTTGGACGTATGTTCCGACTTACGTCGAAATTCGGTTTACGACGCCGCGTAGGAACGGATCTCCGTCGTAAGTCGAGGACTACCTGTATTATATAATATGTCAAGGCTCAGTTTGACAGAGATAAGATTAGATCTGACTGCAAATGATACCACATAATTACAGATTTATGGACGCTGCTTGTGGTTTCCTGCACAGTTTGTCACATAAATCACCCGCAGAAACAGCTCAACTGAAACATTTCCGGATAAAAATAATTTGCATGTTCTGCCGTATCCTTTGCTCTGCAACACGTTGGGCGACTTTAGATCCCGTCTTATCCTGGCTCAGGGTTGGAGACGCACGACACTTGGAAAACGCTCCGAGGGGGAAAGCATCTTCCTGCTCGGCATGAAGTGAAAACCTGCCTTGCAGCTAATACTGCTGCAGAAATCCCACTGATAAAACGGGGCCTTCTGCACGCCAGCTTAGCCTCTGCAGCTAATGAAATCATTTCTTTTTTCCACTCAGCTCTGCTTTACGTCATGAAGTGACAGGCAGGAGAAAAACCCAGAGAAAGAGGAGGAAGCAGATCTGATCCCAGACCTGACAGACTTATTTAAAGGTATTGATGCTCAGCAGAGCTTCTTTCTAGGAACGTTCTCTTGTTCTCCTGGATCCTCAAATTACTTGCAGGGAGAAAACGTTTTATGACAGCTGACATATTCATAAAAAATCCTGGAAAATTCCTTCAGTATTTCCCAAAACCCTGCTTATTCTAACAAGGAGTTAAATAAAAACATCTACAGATACAATCTCTGCACAGAGAAGCTTCTCAAAATTTGAGCGGCTAAAACCAGTAAATGTTTGTAGTTAAATTAACAAATATATTTACCAATAACTTAAAAAGTTTTTCCTTAACTGATTATATTTGACGGCTTGTTTTAACGCTTAAAAGTCAACTGCACAAAAAAAAGGCTTCTTATTCCATTTTCCAACCATTCTTGAAATAAATGAACATATTTTGCAGATTAACACAAAGAAGACCAATTATATTGCATTTCTGCTAAGTGTAAGTCAATAAAGTAGTAAAACGTCAAGTTGTCTCAATCATGTAGCCTTGCATTTCAAATTAAAAGTTTGCATTTCGCAGTCAATAATTAGATTTAGTGTTTAATTTAAGCCTTTAGATAGATTTAAAATGGATAAATGAGCTTGTTATTAATCTCAAACAGTCAGTTAAAAGATGAAAACAATGCTCATTATACAAATGCCGGAAGAAAACATTTGATTTTTAATTTGCCACATAAATAAACTGAATAATTACTTATTTAACTGAAATCAAAAAAGGCGTTCAATACAGAACTGAACTTATTTAACTGAAACATTTTCTACATTCTGCATCTAATGTTTATTTAGAAAACTCTTCGTTGCCACCCTGAACAGCCCAGTAGGACGGTGTGACTCATTCATGGCCAGACAGATGGAAAATATGAGGAGGAACCGGGTTTGTCCAGACCTGAACCAGCCTTGGACTCAGTTTTCTGTTTCTTTTTCAACAATCAAACTAAAAACACCAACAAGTTTTACTTCTGTTACTAAATATATATATTTTAATCTTCATTTAAAGCCTAAAAGTGTCTTCTTGCTATCAAACCAGGTTATATGTTGAGCTATGACATGCTATCTAAGGATTAGCATCACTGAAACAGTGTTTTTTGTTTTGTTTTTTGTGGTGACTCCAGAAGAAGAGAGCAGCCAAAGGAAAATAAAAAATAAAAAAAATAAAGTTTCAGTGACACAAAACGCTCAGAATTTAGGTGGGGGGCAGAGTCACATTTAGAGATGACAGGAAATATAAAGTGTTCTAAGCTCAGTCATCCAGGTAGTAAATAATAAAAAAGGTTAAATTGTGTCATCTGGACCCGTTTCTTTAAGGGAGAAACGTTTCGTCCTCCACCCAGAGGACGGATGTCCTAATGTACATGATGATTGATTGTTTTGGACGGGTGTGCTCTGTTTGCACATGTTAAACATCTACTTCTGAGATTCCAACAGGAGCTTGGCTTGAAACACAGCAGTGAAGGGCTACTTATGGGACTGATCTGGTTGGCAGGCTGTAGACTGAAGAAGTCCTCTGGATGGGGGACGAAACGTTTCTCCCTTAAAGAAACTGGTCCAGATGACATGATTTAACCTTTTTTGTTGAACGTAAACGAGGTTCTCAAACTGCGGTCCCAAGACCGCCAGGGGTCTCTGAGTCATAGTCTGGGGGTCAACAAAATTATTTGTCATATCATTAAATAAGGTACATAAGTACACCTGGGGACCTATACACCAGTAAAACATCCATCAATCTATCCATTCTGCTTATTCTGAAGTGGGGTCGTGGGGGCAGCAGCTTGACATCTCTTTCCACAGCCACCTCTTCCAGCTCTTCTGGGAGGACTCCAAGGTGTTCCCAGGTCAACCGAGAGACATGGTCTCTCCAGTGTGTCCTGGGTCTTCCCCGAGGTCTCCTCCCAATCAGACATGCCCGAAGTATCTTCTTAGCAAGGCGCCCAGGAAACATCCTTACCAGATGTATGAACCACCTCAACTGGCTCCTCTCGATGTGGAGGAGCAGCGGTTCTACGCCAAGTCTCTTCCAGATAACTGAACTTCTCAGCCTGTCTCTAAGGGAGAGTCCAGCTACGCTGAGGAGGAAACTCATTTCAGCCACCTGCATCTACGATCTCATTCTTTGGGTCACTACCCAGAGCTCATGACAACAGATGAAGGTAGGAACGTAGCCTGACCCGTAAACAGAGAGCTTTGCCTTACAGCTCAACTCCCTCTTCACCAAAACGGACCGGCACAGAGTCCGCAATACTGCAGATGCTGCACCCATCCATCTGTCAATCTCACGCTCCATTCTTCCCTCACTTGTGAACAAAACTCTGAGATACGGGAACTCCTCCACTTGAGGCAGAACCTCACCCTCGACCTGAAGAGAGCAATCCACCCTTTTCTGACTGAGGACCATGACCTCAGATTTGGAGGTGCTGACTCGACAGCTTAAACATTTAGAGCAGCAGGCCGTGGCTATGGCGCAGGGGTTAAGAGCGTGGCCCATGTTTGAGGCTAGTCCTCGCTGTGGTGTCGCGGGTTCACATCCCGGTCCCGACGACCTTTCCACAATGTTTCCCCCTCTCTTGCCCTGTTTCGCCCTCCATCCTCTACAACAAAAATGGGCCACTAGAGCCCAAAAAACGCTAAAAGAAAAACAAAACAAAAAAATTTAGAGCAGGGATGTCAAACTTCAGGCCTCGAGGGCTGGAGTCCTGCAACTTTTAGATGTGTCTCTGATGCCACACACTTTGGAGAACTTGACTGCACTGAGAAGCTAATTCAGTCATATGATTCAGCTGTGTGGCATCAGAGACACATCTAAAAGTTGCAGGACTCCGGCCCTCGAGGCCTGGAGTTTGACACCCCTGAGGAAAGAATGAAAGTGTTGGTGTGCTTTCAAAGAAACAGCAAGCATACGAAGCGCCAAATGACTTCACACACGCACATTAACCTAAAAATCCCTCAGAGGGGAGGACAAGAACATCTTTGGGGTGGAGGAGGGTGATTTTTTATCAGCATCTGCTCTCATCAGCTTGGCCTAGTTCTGCACAAAGATGGCGCAGAGCAGGCAGGGGCGTCTTGTTCTGGTGAAACAGGATTAAAACGGGGGGAAGCTGAGCACAAAAGGAGCCGTAGCGGCCGTTCGATGCAGATAAACTCATCCTCAGCCCTGACAGAACCAGCTAAGACCCCCGCTAACACAAGAGAACAAATATGGCTTGTGGAGATAAGTGGCTCTGAAATGTTTAGAGGCAGATTATATTAGTGACATCAGGAGGAATGAGCTCAATCTGGACTGTAATCCTTTCCAATAAATTAATTAAAGGGGAGCATGTCTTGAAAAAAAATCTCTCATCCACCGCCTTTCAGGGTTTAAAAGCTGTTAAAATATAAGATTTGTCAGTGTTTTGACTGTATATGTGCATCATTAACAATAAAAATAACTACGAAATGCACATCGTTGTCTAACGGACATCAAAAATAAAAACACAGAAATTTTGCTTTTTTGGGCTTTAAAGCTGCTATATGTAGTTTTTGGAACACGCTGGAACTTAGAAAAATTTTGAACAGAGACACGTTTCTGGTCCCTCCCCCTTGCTCTCGGCTGAACTGCAGCTCCGCCTCCACTGCATGTCCTGTTTCGTGAACGCGCATGTGTGCAGCCGCTGCTTAATAATTAATAATTAATTAAATGTTAATAAAATGTTCTAAAAAATAAAATAAAAACATGGAGCGCTGGTCCAGCACACCAGAAGAGCCTTGCGCAGCCACGTTGAACCAGAGTTTAATTTGCTCGTGACAAATTCATTCATTTCCTCATCATTTCAGTCATGGAGTCAGCGGAGGAGGAAGCGATCACTTGACTTTTGGCAAAAAAACAAAAGAAAAGTCCAGATCAGGGATGAAGAAGGGGAATTTAATACATTTGTGTCACATACAAAACAGTTCTGCATCGCTTTGCAATCCTTTGAACGAGAACGTGCGCGGATGCGCGCTGGGGCTGGGACAGGCGGGGGCGTGGGTTAGGGGCGTGAGAAGCTCTGTTTTTATTGGCTGGTTAATGGCGGGTCACTGTGGGTTTTTAGAAATGTTTTTAGTACCACCTGGAGAAGCAAGGGGACTATATTTTTTTTCAGAGATTACTTTGTCTAACATCAGTCCGTCAGGAGATAGTGACAGAGTGAAGAAATATGTTAAAAATATATTTTTTTAGAAAAGTTACATATAGCAGCTTTAAACTACAAAGTAAGATCTGTAAAACTGAGAAGTGGAGTTGTAGATATTTTGGTCAGTCCTTAAAAATAATGTGCATGATCGGTCCGTGTACCCTTCGTTCAACTGTTTTTTCACACGCTGTCACGCTCAGAACACGTGTTGTGGATGACTTTCAGCTACTACCACATCAAATATAAGAATGCATTATTATCATCCTACAAACATACTATTCTGTAAATTGAAACTATTGAAGTTATTGAAGTTTATGATCTAGTGGAATATAATATTTTTTTTATTAATGCATAAAGCACAAAATTACAAACTACCTCTAAATATTCAAAATCATTTTGTAAAAAGGAAAAGTTGTTACAATCTTAAAGGGAACAGATATTTTTGTTAAACCACAGTACAGAACCTGTTTAAAGGGTCGGGTTTACTTTATTACATGGAATAGATTTATGGAATGGTTTGGAAAATGATGTCAAAAAAGCTACCGGTAAGTCAATGTCTATATTTAAGAAAATGATTAAGAATAAATTCTTAAATGATATATATACCGGTAATTGTAAAATTGCAAATGTACTATAAATTGGCAATTGTTATGAGTTATTAATTTTGTTCATAGATAATCATTGTTTGAATTGATTGTTGAATAGATTTTTGTTTTAAGAAGGGGCAGATATTATAAGAATTTATATTCTTCTTCTGCTTCCTTTCATTTTAAATCTGATTTTTTTTCTTTTTTTCTTTATGCTTTGGAATAGTTTATTTTGTGTTTTAAATTTGAAATTAATAAAAAAAAAAAATCAATTCAATATCAGTAAAATGAACTGAGTTAAAGCCGTAACTGTTTTGGCTCATGCCGATTAGCTGCGGCGGCCAAAATAAATTAGATGGAGTTCGAATGTTAATCAGTTAATGTTCATTCAGCGATCACTTTCAGCACGTTTCATTAGAGCTGGTCCTGTTGTTCATGAGATATTTTGCTGACAGGTACACAAACACAAACTCGAAGAAATAATTAGCTTTTTTGCCTCTCCACTGAATATGTTCATTATTTATTTTTGTTACTAGATTTTTCTGTTTCCAGTCCAAGAAAGAGCACCAGAGTGTTGGAGCTCCTGCTCCGGCTGGATTTACAGAGCTGCGTTATTTTTATTCGGACTATCCATCTCCGGCTCGCGGCACCTGCAGTGGTCTAAATATACTTCATCTGGACGTGCTCCATCAGATGAACGCGCACCGTGCCACCCATCCAAATCCCATTTGCGGCTGAAAAACGGCTCAGGGGAGGCAACAAAAATGAAACCTGCAAAAAGTCCTGAGCGGACGGAACATCAAACCTAACGATCCGACAGGAGCCTCTCTGCAGTCATCGGTCTCCCTCACGCAGAGTGTGCTGCTTGAACGAGGCTGAGCGTCTGTCAGGTCACACATGGCAGCTCTCTGAGGGCGATCCCACGTCAGGACGTCTCTGAGCAGCTTGTGGAGCATCCGTCGCCTCGGTGTTCTGACGTTAACGAGCGTCCAGATACTGTACTTGTTAGGCTCTGCTTGTACAGGCCAGAGATTAAAGATGTCCGCAGTGAGACCGAGCCTGTCTCGTTAGAAAAGTCCTGTTTAGGAACAAAGGACATCCTGCGTCTCGTTTGACCTCCATGTCTAACGTTTCTCCACTGCACGGTTGTGTTATCCCACATTTCTTTTTGTATGATGTGAGTGGAGCGGTAGGACTATCAGTCCCTTCATTTGGTTTGTGTTGGATAAGGTTGATTAGCTGAGGCAGCCATCTTGAATTGTACTCATGAGTAGGGGTTGAACGAGTACATCATTTTTAAACTTGACATTAACATAAAAAAACTTGAGTAGAACTCGAGTAGTCGATGACGTCATAGGATCTTAAGATGCAAAATAAATAAATACCCGTATTTTCCGGTGTATAGGTCGCACCTTTTTATGTTTTTTTCAAGGCTTGCGACCTATACACCGGTGCGACCTATATATGGCTTGTTATCACTTTCGGCGAAACAAATTTTTAAATCCAGCTCATTTCACAATTACGTTCATTTATTAAGGAAAAGTTCAGCTCAGACACATATTTGCTATAATTTTTATCAAACAAATAATTGTTTTTAAGTGTTAATCTTCTTAAAAGCCTTGCTGTGCGCTCCTGTGGCAGACATTTGCAGCAGAGCTAAACGTAGGTGCGACCTATACACCAGTGCGACCTATCTAGGGATTTTTCCAATCTATTGGTGATAATTGGACAATGCGACCTATACATCGGTGCGACCTATACACCAGAAAATACGGTAAATAAAAATGCATAAAAACATAATTATTTACAACAACAAAAAAAGACCAACAAAACATTGGGAGCATATATTATGCTCCTATCATTTATCATACTGCAGATAAGTCAAATGAAAAACAAAACCATTAGTTATTAATATTATAAGCTGCAAAAATTAATGAAACGTTAGGCACGTCAAAAACGAAACTTAAAAACAGTGGGGCGGTTGGACCCGGTGTTACACCATATGTGACCTGCAATGCAACACCGACCCCTACTGTCACAATCTACGGTGGTCACAGAGATCCAAACAGGAAGTTGGGGAGTGGATGTGTTATGTCTTTCCCATAATGCTTAGCGGTATGTTAATGTTCTGGCCACACCATGAGTGAGATGGACGTCTGTGATATAGACCTACCTCTTGGGTGTTATTAAAGTTTGACTGCCTCCAGTTGCTCAGCTCAAAGTGGCTTGGTTGGGTTTAAACCACAACAGGGTTCTCAACGTGCTACAAACAGGGAGTTGATTTAGTGGTGTAACTGCGTTGTGATGACGTCACTACAAGTACTCGACGTGAACTTAAAAACCTCGATAGATGTCCTAGGAATCGATCTGTCGATTACTCGGGTACTCTGTTAAAGCCCTACTCGTGAGCTGTAGACCTAAATCTGAACATTTAATTTCTGAAGGTTTCACTAAAATCCATCTCGTAGTTCATGAAATATTTTGATGCTTGATGTTTTGATGAATCCATCCGGGAACAAATTGAAAGATCGAGGCCTTTTCTTCAGTGACAAAGAAGTTGCTTTGGTCTTATGTGGTGAAGAAAGAGCTGAGTCGAAAAGGTAAATATTTCAGTTTACTGGTCCATCTGCGTTCCAACCCTCACTTGTGGTCGTGAGGTTTTGGATCATGACCGCAAGAACGAGATCCAGATACAAGAGGCTGAAACGAGCTTCCTCTGCTGCAGGGTGTCTTTAGAGGTTTTCTGCTCACGTCCCACTGGTAGGAGGCCCCAGAGCTGACCCATAACTCACTGGAGGGATTGTGTCTCTCCTCTGGCCTGGGAATGCATCAGAGTCCCCCAGGAGAAGCTGGAGAACGTCTCTGGGGAGAGATCTGGGTTTCTCTCCTGGACCTGCTGCCTCTGTGACTGAAGCGCAGATGAACAGCAAAAGATGGAGAGATGTTCTGATGAGCAAATTACTGAGACTACAAAACTGAACGATCTGCCCGCAACTTTTTATTTACCTCAAAATAAACCTGCACAAAATATCTGTACATCGAAACAAAGACGGACCAAAAAATAAAATAAAATAAAAAAATTACATCATAAGGAAAAAGCTTTAGCAACAAAAGGCTGTGAACAAGCAGGTGTGTTAAACATGGAGTCAACAGCGTGACTCTTCCTGGAGCTCATTGTGAAAACAATCATCCTCTTGGGATTTCCCACCGGTTGTCATGGCGACTTGACACGCACACGCTGTGTTTCATCCTGTACGGCAGCGTGAACGCAGCATCCCTGTGTGTGTGTGTGTTTCTGCAGGTCACTCCATCAGTTTGTGAGAAGCACAAAGGAGCTTTCACGCCGTAAGTCACTTCCTCCTTCGCTCACGGTTAGTTCACACGTTTTTACGGACGCCTCGACGTGCTGCTCGTGGAAAACACGAAGCCCCCACCCTTTGACAACCGTCACAAAAGGAAACTACAAATCTTGACACTAAAGTCCCCCGGGAGTTTTCTACAGTCAGAGAAGAGTTCAGCTCACTTTCAATAAAACAACACGCAGGACTCCTTCAGATGAAACCACAGTCTCATCTCAGTCAGAGATCTGTTAGCGCTAAGAGGACGTGTTGAGGACGACTCTCAGCTACTACCACAACAAGCTTTAGTTAAAAATCTGCAAATGGGGCCGTTTTTACGTTTATGGTTGACTAGAAGTAGTGACCATGTTGAATCTTAAAGCCAATGTCTATACAGGTAGTCCTCGACTTACGACGGAGTTCCGTTCATGCGCGGCGGCGTAAAGCGAATTTCGACGTAAGTCTGAACATACGTACATACTGCACCATATACGTACAGTACTGTATTCCCAAGCACTTAGCCTATCCTAACACAGTACCCTACATAATTATCAAAACATACATACATTTGGGAGCCATAATGAAGGGGAAAAAATAGTTAATTTCCTACTGGGATGCTGTGGTGAAGCCTCCTCCGTATTCTCTATTGCGTTTACGTCGTAAAACCGCCGTCCATAAAACAGCTACTTTTCCACAGCTGCTGCCTGTTTCTGCCGGTCCAACAAGTTTTGTTTTGTTTTTTTGAATGTCCAGAGGACCAGACTTAGCTTTTTTAGAGAGTAATGTAGAGAGTAATGTCCGCCGCTACGTTAAAACGTAAAGCCGGAAACCGGAAACTGCGTAACTCGCTTTTCAAAATAAAATTTTCAAAAAAAAAAAAAAAAAATATATATATATATATATATATATATATATGTATATTTTTAAATTTATTTATGGGAGATGATGCATGTCGTAACCGCGAAACGTCGTAACTCGAGACCATCGTAAGTCAAGGACTACCTGTATTCAGAGTTCTAATTAAATCTGTCCAGGGATTCTTGAGATACAGTCCTGATAAATAAACACACACAGAAGAGAAAAAAAACATGGCTGCCCTTTTGCATTTAGGCAAAAATACACAGACATTTTCTCAAGGTAAAAAATAAATAAATAAAAATAAACCAGCATCAGGGAAAATCTTCTTACGTATACTGTATTAGGTTCAGAAGTACAACATTAAGCAGTTTTTGTATGGATGAATGTGTGTGTTTGTGTTTGTGTGTGTGTGCATAAATCATCAGCATGCTTGTAAACCGGTAATGGCATGCCTCTAGTGAAACGCTGACTCTGCAGATCCCACAGCGTGCAGAAAATAATCAATGGAATGGTTGGAGGAAACACTTCAGTGAGTAGCTTTGACCCTCCTGCTACCCTGGGGTTAAAATAAACCAACGGGCAGCAGGAGGGTCGACCTCTCCCCGATGCATCTTTACACACAGGTCCACCCCAGAGGTTTGGAGATACTCTTCTCAGGTCGAATACATTTTTAAATGGTTTTAATGTTTGTTTGTTTTCCCAGTATTTGTTGCAAAAGATAAAGAACAGTTGTTAGAAATAGTTGTTTTTATACTACTGGTGCTTAGTGTATTTTTTGTTAACATTTTCTTAGTTTGTATCTTAGATCTTATGACTGATTTTCTTTTACATGTTATACTTTTGTTGGATGTAACTAGGACCCTGTGTACACACTTTTGTTCCACCACATGTACCACATGTGGTGCGAATGACAAATAAAGAACCTTGAACCTACCGTAGTTTAATGGATTATTTACTGATTATTTAATAACAAAGCTCTAGTTTAACTGGTTTATTAATATTTTTTTTCTAAACTTTGACCGGCATTAGAAAAGAACAAATGTCTTTGTTGAAGTTGGAGCTCAGTTGAAGTAAAGCCTAATTTATACTTGACGCGACGCGCAGCGCGCGAGGGTGCGCGCTCCAAAAGTGACGCAATTTCACAGTCCCCGCCCCTGCGCGTTGGCCCCGCGCAGGGGATTAGCGCGTGCCGTGCACCTCTGAATTTTTGAAACTCCGCAAGCCCTGCGCGCGCGCGGTGGGCGCTACGATTTGATTGACAGGTCCTCACCGACAGCCTTCACCCTCTTCACGCCGGAGCCTGCAGCTGTTTGCGCCGCTGTGGTCGTGGAGACGGAGTCGCGACGCATGGAGGAATGTTTTGTGACACAAAATGTATTAAATTCTCCTTCATTCCTGATCTGGAGTCGGACTTTTCTTTTGTTTTTTCGCCAAAAGTCACGTGATCGCTTTCTCCTCCGCTGACTCCATGCATTAAAACCGCAAATAAAGACAACAGTTCAGCACGCGAGCAGAAAGCTATTTGTTTTTGTTGTGTGACGTCAAACAGTTCTTCTTCTACGGTAGATTTCTTCTTCTACACCTTTCTTGCAACATATGCACAGGTTTTAGAGGGTACTGCCTCCTGCTGGTCCGTAAAAGAACAGCACTTTGCCATGCGCCGCCGTGGGACAACTATAAACACCGAGGCGACACTATAAACGCATTTCGCGCGCGCGCTCCAGCCTGCAGACCAAAGCGAAAGTCTAACTCAGCCTTTAAAGCTCCTGGGAGAGTGGTGGCGCAGAGGTTAGAGACGGTGGGCCTGTGATCGGAAGATCGCCGGTTCAAGCCCCAGTACCGACAACATCCAAAAATGTGGGTGGAAAAAGGTGAAACATCCACACCTGCCATGGGCGTAGCCAGGATTTATGAGGGGCGGTTCGTTTGAAGAAAAAGTGGACCTGGAAAGAGCAACACTCCTCGGTGGTTCACTGGAAGCGCGTCGGGTTGCCACTCCAAATTTTCTCTTGACTCGGGTTCGATCCTCACTTGGTTGAACTCGAATCGTCGAAGTGGGCAATATTTCAACTTATTTTACGTTTGTCTTTTATTGGGGGGGGAAAAAAAAGGAGTTTGTGTTAACCACAGGCATATTAAGTCTATGGTGTTAACCGGTTCGACATTAGCAGCGTCTCCATACCTTCTCTTTCCACCTCTCTTAACACAGAACTTGTGTTGTACGGGACTTGTAGGCGGGACTTCATAGGCAAAGTGGGCGGTTTATTCGAACCCCCCGAACCCCCACTGGCTACGCGCATGCGCTGCCTCCACCCTCATTCGCCCCACCCTGGGCCCCTGAGCAAGGCCCTTAACCCCCATCATCTGGTCCCTAACAGGTTTCTGTTGAAAATGAGTTCTTGTGGCTCAATGAGACTAACCTGTATAAATAAAGGGAAAATGAAAAATATAATGAAAGTTATGTCATCAGTTAGAAGCTGAAAGGTTTAGGAATCACAATTATAAAGTATAATTATAATTCATATAAAGTATGAAAAGAGGTGCAATTGTAAAAAAGAATAAAAATAAATGAAACATCAGGAATAAACACATCACTTTGAACGTTAGAACCACGTCTGCATGTCTTATCGTGCAGATTATTAATTTATGGATCGCCCGCAGGAAAATCCACTCTGTGTATCAGTGGGGATGCTGATGCTGCAACCGTAAACAAAATCTGGAACGACTGGAAGAAGAAAAGAAGAAGCAAAGAAGAAGAGGAATTGTGTGTTAATTAAGTCCAGAAGCTTTCAAACACCCAATAAGGAGCAGGAAGACGTCCCTCCTGGATCACACTCAGGAGCTGGAGCTGCTCGGTTGGACCGTTAACGGCCGTTACGGCAGCTAATCTTTACACAGTAATTAATGACCCGGCTGGGCTGTCCATCGTGGTTACCATGGTAACAAATGGTTTGAGTGACCAGATCGAAAGATCTGACCTGAGAACATCCAAACTGGTGATCTCTTTAACACAAAAACAACCAGAGAAAGAACCAGAACACGGAACTGTAAAGCAAAAAACTGAAACACGCGCTAAAACCAGAAAACCAGCAGCTGAAAACTAATATGAGCACAAAACTGCAGCTAAAAGCTACCAATGGTAAAATCTGTAGCTCAAAAGCTATGACGAGCAAAACATTAGCTAAATGTTAAAACTGTCAGAACAACAGCTAAAGGCCTAAAAAAAAGCTAAATCTAAAATAAGCTAAAGGCCTGAATTAGCAAGTCAGTGGCAAAAAGCTAAGACTGATGAAATAGTTTCTAAAACCTGAACAACTTTAGCTGAAAGTTGCAAGGAGCAGAAATAGTTAAAATCTAAAAACAGCAACTAAAAGCTAAGACTGGGAAAACAGTGTCAAAAACTACAAAATGTAGCTAAAAAACAAGTCGCAAAACAGTAGCTAAAACATAACATTGACACAGCAGTAGCTAAAAGCTCAGATTACTTCAACCTTTATTTATCCAGACCAACCTGTATAAATAAAGGCTGAGTGAATTAGCCAAGCAGAAGCTAAAAACAATTAGCAGAATGGTAGTTCAAAGCTAAAAGGAGTTAATCAGTTGCTCAGAGCTAAAACTAATAAAATAGGAGCTAAGCGCTAAACATAGACAAAACAGTAGATCAAATCTAACCTATATAGAACAGTAGCTAAAACGATAAAACCAGTAAAACAGTATAAAAGCTAAAATAGACAAAACAATAGCTAAAATCTAAAATATGCATACTTTAACAGAAGCTTAATCTAAAGTATATAAAACAGTAGCTATAAGCTAAAACTAATAAAACAGTAGCTATAAGCTAAAACTAATAAAATACAGTAGTAGATATGATCTAAAACTAACAAAACAGTAGATATGAGCTAAAACAGACAAAACAGTAGCTCAAATCTAATTTATACAAAACAGTAGCTAAAAAGCAAAAAACAGTAAAACAGTAGATAAAAGCTAAAATAGACTAAACAATAGCGAAAAGTTAAAATATGAATACTGTAACAGACGTTTAATCTAAAGTATATAAAACAGTAGTTATAAGCTAAAACTAGTAAAACAACAGCTAAAAGCTAAAATATATAAAACAGTAGCTAAAGGCAAAACTTAATAAAAAATGTAGCTAAAAGCTTAAACCAGTAAAACAGAAGCTAAAAGCTAAAGTAGTCAAAACAATAGCTAAAATGAGGTGAGTATACTGAAGTGGATCTTAAAAAAACACACCAAGTGCTTCTGGGAAATGTTAGTTGTTTATTTCAGAGAGAAAAAGTGCAAAAACTTTTGAAGAAACTACAAACAGGAAACGATCGTGCAAATGCTGAGTCAGCGTTTGAATGCTGAGTCAGCGTTACATTACCAGCTGCTGCTCGTACAGCCATGAGACGCAGGTTTGTATTGTTCTGAAAGCTCTGGAGCGTTATGGATGCTGATTTTCTGGTTTTAGTTCCAGAAAAAGATCTTCAGCCCCGTTGAGTTTTTGTCCCTAATGGTGAGTTTTAAAGGTCCACTGACATGATTTTTTTTACTATTCATAAAATTGCTCAATATATATATTTTATCATTTAAATATGTTCGTTTTTGCAAACAAAATGATAAATCACTTTAATTTTGCTTTAAAAGTGATTTTGAACTTCAAGCCGTGTTTAATCATGGGAAATCCGATTACACACGAACGCACCATCTGTGACGTAGTGTGAGGCAGAGGGCTCTGGTCTCTTTAATAGCGGACAATTTAAAACCCGATGAATTTATCAATCTATGTGAAGATTTGAGCTATTTGTCTTCATTTTGGGAAGCAGAAAATAGTTTGGGTGATGGAACAAGAAACAACAGGATCTAATTTAGGTCTGATGCTGTATCAGACTTACCTTCATGTCGAGCTGCTCACACCCGCGCACTGTGACAAGCCCAGAGCTCTGCCTCTCACTACGTCACAGATGGTGCGTTCGCGTGTAATCGGATTTCCCATGATTAAACACGGCTTGAAGTTCAAAATCACTTTTAAAGCAAAATTAAAGTGATTTATCATTTTGTTTGCAAAAATGAACATATTTAAATGATAAAATATATATATTTTGAGCAATTTGATGAATAGTAAAAAAAAATCATGTCAGTGGACCTTTAAAGACGTCAGTCTGTTTATGATCTGAACGTAAGCTGCACCAACGTACATTAAAAAAACTCCAGGCTGTGAAACGGGTTAGGATGCAGGCATCATTAGTACAGTAGTATCATAATAATTATAATTATAATATCATTGAATTATTTATTAGTACTTAAAAGGAGTTCACACACAGTTTACCTGCAAGGACAGAGTTCACAACAGTTCTGCAGAAGCTGTTCATCACCAGTGATTCTAATCAGATGTGTTGGAGCAGAGAAACATCTAAAACATGTAGTGGCCCCCAAGGACAAGGATCAGGCACCGCTGCTCTAGTCTAGAGTCTCCCCATCTCCAACTCCTAAAATCTCTACACCTCATGCTTCTACAGTACTCTCCAAGCTTCAAGCTCTAGGATCTCTACATCTCAAGCGAGTAGTCTCTACACCACCAGCTCTAGAGTTTCTTCACCTCAAGCGTGTAGAATCTCTACACCTCAATCTTCTAAAATCTCCACGCCTCAAGCTTCCATGTTCGCATATTGTTTTACATACTGTATTACTGTGTGGCCATAAACTGGGATCTGGAGCTTTCAGGTCCGACTTCCACCCTCGGCTCAGACAACAGATTATTATTCTCATCTCTGACCGGAGCTCTGCAGGGAGCAGGAGGTGGGTGAGAAATGGTGGTCCGGGTGTCCATCTGGCTCATAATGAGGTCAGCCCTCCTCCCCATGTGCACCACGTCCCACTTAGTGCTTTATTGTGGCCTCGCACACACAAGCTCGGTGGGGAAATGTCAGGAGAGGGGACAAAGAAACATAAAATATTGCATCATTAAGACTCACCCCCCAAAAACAGAATGAGCAAACTGCCACAGGAAGCTGCAAAAGATGAAATGTGAGGAACTTGGAATTATCTACCTCATTTTCATTAATCGGCTTTATCGTTTCTTCGTGTCTCTCTTTCTACTGAAGACACTGGATGATAAAAGGTTCAACTCCTGTGTTTTTCACTGACCCCGCCTTTTTCTTTAAAATCTGTTCTAATCATACAAAATCGCATTTTTGGATCGTTAAAAGCAGCTAAGCTGAGAAGCTAAGCTATGAGCTAAGCTAACAGGCCGACCTCAGGGGAAAAAAAACTCTGTCTTGTCAAAGCTCCAAAATTCACAACCGAAACCCGTGCCTTCGGTAAAAAGTTGTTTTTCTCTGCAAAAAAGAAGCTGAGAACTTGTTTACTGATTTTTTATTAAAAGCTTTGTGTGAAAAATGCTATGCTAAAGAGCTCAAACCACACCGAGCACACGCCATTTTGAGAGCTGAAGAGAGACAGCCCATGTCACATCAAAGGGCCTCCCTCCCATTTTTCTTAAAGAGGCACGCTGCTCGCTCCCTCACTATCCATCCATTGGTTCAAAAACTTATACTGCCATCCAGTGGTCGATAAAAGGTACTACACTCAAACCAAATCAACATTTCTTCTTAAATTTGACAATAATTTGTAATTATTGTCAAATTTCAAACAATATTATCGTTTATCGCAATAATTTCTGAGACAATAAATCGCCCAGCAAAATTTGTTATCATGACAGGCCTAGGAAGGCTCTCATGTCTCACAGATACGGTTGGGTTTTTATGAAAATGCTAACATTTTAATTTCTTAGATCAAAAGGATATTTGCCATTGAAACGTGGCCCTGAAAATGGCCCAGAAGAGATATCTACGTGATCTAAAACCACAACTAAATCTGTGGCATAAAAAAATACAGATCAAACCTGGCAATATTTCACCGTCACTGACTCTCATAAGAACAAAAAAATAAAAATAAAATAAAAATTCTGACCATATTTCACAGGAGACGACATACGATGTTGGAAGTTTTATTTTCCTGACGGCCCGCCTGTTTCAGCTGTTTGAAGGGGAGGTGAGAAACACATTGGATCAGCCAGAGTTACCGCCTGCCAAGCTGCTGTCACCCCCTCTAAATATAACGGCTAATAACGTTATGGCAAAGAGAAACATCCAGCTGTGATTTTACCGTCAAGCCTGATGCCTTTAGGTTTTCTTGAATATAAAATGTCTTCTGTGGCACCTCCATAAAGATAAATCAGCCTTTTGTTTTCCTGTTTAAAGGCTTCCCCTGAACTGTAGATTTGTCTGGACTGTAACCACTTCAGCTGTTTTAACCATATCAAAACCATCGGCTCATTCAGGACTTTGCAGCTATAACTTTTGGTTTATGTAACATTTTTAAATATTTAACTTGACATATTTTCTATTATAATTGAATACGGTAGTTTTCAAATCTTTGAAAAACTTTGCGCTCTTTAAAATCTACTTCAGCATTCTTTCAGCTACTGTTTTAACAATTTTATCTTTTAGCTATTGACCGGGTCTGTGTTAGCTGGTCAGTGCCATGGCCTTGTAATTCTGCAGTTGTGAGTTCGAGTCCAGGTTGTGTCAGGAAGGGCATCCGGCGTAAAACAATTGCCAAATTTTTCATGCAAATTCGCGACTTCTAAAGAAGGGAGCAGCCGAAAGAAACTTACTTACCTTATCTTTTAGCTACTGGGTCGTCTGAGTTTTTAGCTTCTGTTATGCTGATTTTATGTTTAGCTACAGTTTGGCAATGTTAGCTTTTAGCTGCCATTGATCCGATTATAGCTTTTAGCTACTCTTTTTTCTGGTCAGCTTTTAGCTACTGTTTTGATAATTTCAGCTTTTAGCTACTGTTTTCTGGTCTAAGATTTTAGCTACATTTTTGATAATTTCAGCTTTTAGCTACTGTTTTGATCGTCTTCGCATTACTCCTTGAAAACTTTTGCTTTTTGAAATTTACTTTAGCATACTTGTCTCATTAGCTTTCTAGCTTTTAGCTACTGATTAACATTTTTAACTTTTAGCTACCATTTAGATGATTTGAGCTTTTAGTTAATGTTTTGTTGGTTTAATGTTTAACTGCTGTTTAGCAGATTTTAGCTTTTTGTTAATGTCTTACTAGTTTCAGCTTATGGCTACTGTTCTCCAAATTTTTGCTTTTAGCTGCTGTTTTTTCTGGTTTTTGCTTTTAGCTACCTTTCTGGTAATTTACCTTTTAGCAATTATTCTACAGGTCTTAGCTTTTAGCTACTACGTCGATAGTTTGAGCTTTTAGCTGCTGTTTTGCTGGTTTTACCTTTTGCTACTGTATGCTAGTTTCAGTTTATGGCACTGATCTGCAAATTTTAGCTGGTGTTTTGATGGTTTTAGCTTTTAGCTAATGTGTAGCTGGACTTATCTTTCAGCTTTTCTTTTCTTAATTTTAGCTTTGTTTTGATAGTTTGAACTTTAATAATTCAGCTTCAGCTTCTTTAATACATTTCATCAGTCATGAATATAAAGATAAACGCTTTCCTGCAAGAAAAAGGAACATTTAAAAAGCCGCTACTGTGTTCTTTTCTTTTAAACAAGTAAAAACTTATAATAAAATTATGATAATGTTTTAGTTTTACTATATTTTATTGTTCACAAACAAATATGCAGAGTGATTTCCTAAATAAAATAAAGCTGACAGTGGATCTTGTTTGTCTTAACTGAACTAAAACAGAATAAAAAAGGGGTTGTGGTATTTTCAGTAACGCTCCTGGATGTGTTTGAAAGAAGCTCTCTGATGCTTTAGGATACTTTTTCATAATTTTCACAAAGTGTCCCCTCCGGTACTTCAGCTGATTATGGTAAATCACTTGTGAAACATGTTGGTTAAAAACTCGTCAGCGAGGACAACGGATTCAATTTTGATGGGTTTTAAACTTCAAAGGACAGAGCTCCAGATCTGCAACTCATCCCCCACTGGGGTACATGTAGAACTGATGATTTGCCCCATTTTTCATAATTTACCCAAATGGCCTCACCTCTAAAACTCTATGTGGTGACAGAGGTTTAGGAGAAGGCGGTAATGTTTTTGTGCATGTCTGTTGCCAAAATATATAATAATTCGTTTATTTGTTTATTATTTTGGCTGCTCCCTTCTTCCGGGGTTGCCACAGTGGACTAACTCGTAGGGGTGCGAATTTCTCAGTGTCTGGAGAATCGATTCGATTCCGATTTTTGATGCACCGATTCGATTAAAAATCGATTTTAAATTCTAAAACGATTTTCATTCCAGGATCAATTTTCGATTCAGGATCGATTTTCGATTCAGAATCGATTTTCGATTCTGAAACAATTTTCAATTGAAATCATGAAAAGATTAAACAATAATGTAAACAAATCAAACATTTATTTAAAAAAAAATGTATGCTTGTAGCAAACATTAATAATGTCAAACAATACAGTATAAATACAGCAGCCTGAATTGTGAGCAGATGGGTATATGAATAGAATGCAGCAGCTTTAATCGGGTCCCGGAGGTCACTGGTGCCTATATCCAGCAGTCACTGTGCGAGAGGCAGGGGACACCCTGGACATGTCTCCAGTCCATCACAAATAATTCAAAATACAAACGTAAACAAAGATTTCAGCCTACTGTATTGCATAAACATTTAACTCAAAATAAAATAGACTTCAAAATCATATTGCATTCATCCATGTTTCAAATGTGTATGGATGGATTTTGTTTAAAATATTTGTTTGGTAAATCTTTTCAACAAAAGCCATCTATCCATCATCTTTACCCGCTTTATCCTTATCGGGTCCTGGAGGTCACTGGTTCGGGTCAGATTTCTTCTTCTTTCTGCCACCTTTCATTTTACGTATTCTTTCATATACTATGAGATATGGTCTTATTTTCTTTATCTTTTGGGTTTTAATGTAAAAAAATAAATAAATCGATTTTGGGGTTTTTAGAATCGATTCTGATTCGCCAGGACTAAGAATCTCGATTCTTTAAAAAATTGATTTTTTTCCTGCACCCCTACAAACTCGTATAAAGACTTGGCGATTGTTTTTACGACGGATGTCCTTCCTGACACAACCACAGACCACCGAGCTACCACAGCCCTCTGTGTGGAGCAGAGAGCTGCCATCTAGGACACCCGGGGGAGCAGATGGTGGGGGTTGAAGGCCTTGCTCAAGAGCCCAGAGTGAGGCAAAAGAGGATGGAGGCAGGTGTGGGTGCTTTAACTTTCCCACCCACATTTTGATGTTGTTGGTCTGGGGAGTCGAACCGGCAACCTTTCAATCACAGGCCCATCTTCTCTAACCTCTGCGCCACCACTCCCCTTAAAATATCTTGTAAAATATTTTATAAACCGACAGAATTTAACGTAACTCACGAAGTAATCACTGGATGCATGCCCACAACTAAAAGTAATTTGGAGAAAATCCAATTCAAGATGGCCCCCACAGCTGATTAACATTCGCTAACACAAAACTGGCTCAAACTCAGTCAGTTTCACAGCTACTGAGCTGAAATTTGACAAAGTAGTAGCTGATTGTTGCTCCAAAAACTGATTCAAAGCAATAACTGATTGCATCAAACCTTTGGTTGAAACCAGGCTTTTGTGGCTGTGTATGGTTCTTCCACATGCTACTGAGCATCTGTAAAATGATACTACTGAGCCCCCCTGGTCACTTTTACAGACATTGATGAGGTAAAATTTATTTTCAGTAAATTTGAGAAAGTGGATCACGATGCTGAGGATCCGAGTGGTGTCGAGTCTCACTGCTGCTCCTCTTCCTCATGCTTGCTCTCCTTCCGATTGGTGGATTCTGACACGAAACATAAAGTAGGTCAATGAGATTCCTTTACTTCAGCAGCAGCAGAGAAAAGACCGGAGAATATGTGACAGAGATTTAAGCAACAAGACGAGCAGGATGAGTCAGAGGCTTCAGTGTGAAGCCGATCTTTGCTGCGATTCGATCTGAAGGTGCGTTAGGATCGAGCACAACTGGCTCTCAAACAATTACGAGTACCGTTTTTTTTCCGGAATATAGGTCGCAGCTTTTTGTCTGTTTTGACAGCCCTGCGACCTATATTCAGGTGCGACCTATTTATGTACAGTACCTGCAGACGTGCCTGGAGGCGTTACCTGTTTCTGTATTGAGCATAAAACCCCATCACCCAACCAACATCTCTGAGAGTGCGTGGGAGAATACAGAAGGACACAGAACAACCGAACAACAGAAGAGAAAAGAGAAGAGCCATGCCTCCAAAACGAAAATCGTACACGGCCGATTACAAGCTGGAGGTGGTGAAATTTGCCCTGGTGCACGGGAACCGCGCCGCTGACCGCCAGTACGGGGTCAGCGAGAAAGTGATCCGGGGCTGGAGGAAGTCACAGGCCGTCCTCCAGAACATGAAGCGGTCCAAGCGGGCCAACAGGGGCCAGAAAGCGAGGTGGCCAGAGCTGGAGCAGACGGTCAAGTCCTGGGTCCTCTCCGAGCGCGCCTGTGGAAGAGGGGTGTCCATGGTCCAGCTGCGCCTCCACGCCATCGCTGTGGCAAGGGACATGGGGGTGTCGGCGTTCGCTGGTGGCTTTCGTGGTGTTTTAGGTTCATGAAGCGCCATGATCTGTCCATCAGAGCCCGAACCACCATGTCCCAGAAGCTCCCGTCCGACTTCCAGGAGAAAGTGGACAGCTTTCGTGCCTTCGTGAGTCGTCAGGTAAGCAAACTTTTTTTTTAAATGTACCCGTATCTTGCTAAATTTTAATATATTAATTTAATATAAAATTGCGCGCTCACAGCGAGTTTGTGGTCAGTGAGTGCGCGCTCGTTTTTTTTGTTTACAGTAGCCGGATACCGTTAAGCTAACATGTTTTTTTTGTTTTGTGTTTAACGCACCGGTATCTTGCTAAATTTTAATATATTAATTCAATATAAAATTGCGCGCTCACAGCGAGTTTGTGGTCTGTGAGTGCGCGCTCTTTTCTTTTGTTTACTGTACGCTAATGTGTGCTTCTGATGTGAACAAGTGATGTGGACAAACAAACAGTGCTGGGCACCGCTAATCCAAAAATTAGTTCCGCTATTTCTAAAGCACTTATTAATTTATTTAGGTCCGCAATTTCATGTATTAGCAATGCTAGTGGATGCTAATCCTAATGTGCTAACGTGCTAACGGCAAACTACTTTTTTAAATCCAGCAGATTTGACCATTTCGTGAAACAGTCAAGCTCAGAAAAACCTTGTGCTATAAAGTCAGCTAAGAAATATATTTTTTCTCAATAAAGAAATAATTGTTTTTAACCGTGTTTTCTTGGAAAGTCCTACGCTTCTGTGGCTATCGCCATTTTGAAGAGGGCAAATGGCGAACTACTTTTTTAAATCCAGCAGATTTGACCATTTCGTGAAAAGGTTAAAGGGGACCACATATTCAAAATTCACTTTTTAATGTTTTTTTACTCAAATTTGGGTATTTACTTCATAAAGAAACAGTCCTAAGGCCAAAAAAATGCACCCAGTGGTTTATTTACTATAAGTATATTTATTTATCTTTGGTAGAAACACTCCGATTGCACTTCCTGCGGTTTGTGACGTCACAAACCGCAGCCACAACCCACACCAAACCTGAGTCCAGCCCCTCACCTAGCAACCCCTGGTGCGGCTCAACCCACTTCACTATAAAAGACGTCACGGTTGCCGAGCAGTTTAGGAACTGACCTGGCGGTCATTTATTTATTTATTCATTTATTTAGCCCCCGGGGGGGCTATGGGCTCAGCCCTGCTCCAGCCAGCAGCACATCTTGAGTAAAACCAGAATGTTTTATTACCTTGTTTGAATGAACTCTGTCTCGTTGAAACTGTGCACACACACTCTCGCGGTTTGGACTTGTTTCTTATATGATGGAGGACTGCTCTTACACAACTGTCAGTTTGGTCGAGCGGTTAAGACACTTGAGCGGCACGCAGGAGACTAGAGTTCGCGTCCTGTCAACGGCATCGTTTTTTTTTTCCCTTTTTATTTAAAGCCTTTTGTTTCGGAGAAATCGGGGTGAAACTAGATATATACATCGACATAATAATACTTTATAATTGTTATTTTTACGTTTTAGTTCAATTTTTAGTGTAATATCGCTCCCAACGCGCAACCGGCAGAAAACTGTGCACACACACACACTTACTCGCGGGACGACAGTCTGTACCATGAAGCACCACTGATCGATATATTTTCAGATTAGCAACTTATTTATTTTAAGAATACCTTTCACTTCATCAAAATCTAATCAAAACTTCAGCGTTCTAAATGTAGGTGGTTGTGATTGTTTCTTATACGATGAAAGACTGCTTTTTGCATAACTGCCCGGTTGGTCTAGAGGTAGTGAATTGGACTCGTTATCCGAAGGACACGGGTTCGCTTCTCGGTCGCGGCATCTTTTTTTTTTTTTTTTCCGGAGAGATCGGGCTGCAGTTAGCTGCTGGCTTTTGAGGACAGTGTGGGTCCGGTCCGGTCAGAGGTTAGGTTGCCTCATATGGACAAATTAACTGGAAACACTCTTTGCGTTTGTCTGGATTGGATGTGCAACCGTGGACCAAAGCGCTGCATGCAACTAGCAGGAGCTACGCGGGCTGTTTGTTACCGAATGAGGAGGAAGAGCTCGGATTCGGGAGGGCATGATAAAAAGGAGCAGCTAATGGCGGCGCACACAAACAGCTTTCGGTAAGTTATTTTTTAAGCTAGCACTAACAGTAAGTCAAACAAGTAATAAAAAAAGGCTAATTTTAAAACAACAACAGATTTGAGATACTGGCAGTTACAGAAGGGCGGAGACAGAGTTTTGACGGGCGTGCACTTCCGAGCTCATTATCATAAACAGCCTGTTTTGAACGGAAGTGAAATTTGGCAGAATTAGAAAGGGGATATTTTATTATCTAATCATTATTTTGTGTATAAAATTGACTGAAAATGGTCTGGATAGCACACAGATACATCACAAAAAATTATATATCCTACATTTGGTCCCCTTTAAGCTCAGAAAAACCTTGTGCTATAAAGTCAGCTAAGAAATATATTTTTTCTCAGCAAAGAAATAATTGTTTTTACCGTGTTTTCTTGGAAAGTCCTTAGCTTCTGTGGCCGCCGCCATTTTGAAGAGGGCAAATGGCGAACTACTTTTTTTAATCCAGACGCGTCGCGTAGGCCGCTGAGAAACATCCATAAGTTCACCCTCCATGTTAAAAACTCTTCGTCTGACTCTTCGAAAACAAGCAATAAGGCTGCAGAGTAACACACTGGCTGCTAACTGCTATAGAGAGAGCGCTCTCTCTAGCCAAGAGACTGAGGGGGACGCTTTTTTGTCACGGACCACATCCGGCGCTGACAGGATATGGTCTGTTAGCAGTCGTCCGGTTGATTTAAGAGCCCGTAAATAAGTTTTTTCGTTTTTACTGATAGATAATTAGTTATTAGCGGTACTGCATTTTAAATAAAAATAGCGCAAATCCGCTTATGAATTATAAAAGTTAGTCAATCCGCTGTAAAGCTAACAAATTGTTTAGGTCCGCTATAAGCGGATTAGCGCTTTAGCGCTCCCTTGCGGTCTGACGCCCACCTTTGCAAACAAAGAAACATTTTAATGTTGCAGGTCTGTTGGCGCACGCTCGATTCTTTTGTTTATACTGTAGCCCAACGGTAATGTCTGCCTTTGTCTTTCTCACACCAGGTCCAGACGTATGGAGTCACTGCGGACCACGTGATAAATATGGATGAGGTCCCATTGACTTTTGACCTTCCATTGGGCCGTAGTGTCTCCCAGAAGGGGGAGAAGTCCATAAACATTCTCACCACAGGCCATGAGAAATCCCATTTTACAGTGGTTCTGGCCTGTGGTGCAGACGGATGCAAACTCCCCCCCCTGGTGATCTTTAAACGGAAGACCATGCCAAAAGAGGACTTCAGCCCCAGAGTCGTGGTCTCAGTGAACCCGAAAGGATGGATGGACGAGCCGATGCTGCTGCATTGGATCAACAAATGCTTCGTCCATCGTCCTGACGGGTTATTCAGAACCAAAAAGGCTCTCCTGGTGATGGACAGCATGAGGGCCCACATTACAGATGCCATGAGGGCCAAAATCAAGACTCTGAACACTGTGCCAACCATCATACCAGGGGGGCTAACCAAACTGCTCCAGCCGCTGGACATCAACATTAACAGAAGCTTCAAGTCCTCCCTTAGGAAGCTTTGGGAGGACTGGATGGTCTCAGGAGAACACTCCTTTACTGCCACTGGCAGGATGCGTCACATGACCTTCTCCCAGGTGGTGGAGTGGGTGGACAAGGCCTGGGCATCAGTCACCACCAAGACCATAGTGGCAGGATTTAAGAAGGCCCGCATCCTGCCACAGTCTGCTGGAGCTGGTGCTGATGCAGAGGACAGCAGTGAGGAGGAGGAGGAGATGGAGGGACAGGGGCCTCTGACCACTGGCAAGCTGCCTCCTTCACTTGCAGAACTTTTTATCAGTGACACTGAGGACGAGGAGTTTCTGGGTTTTGAGTAGGGGGAACATTTTTTGTAAATAAAAACCATAAAATAAATGTTTCTGTCATCTTTATGTGCGGGTGTATCCGGTCTCTACGATCACAGAACAGTAATCTACTTCACATTCCACAAACCAAATTAAGGACCATGGGAGACCGGGCATTCTGTGTGGCTGCCCCCCCTATGGAACTCCCTCCCTGACTACCTGAGAGCTCCACAGTCACTGGTTGACTTCAAAAACGGCTTAAAGACTTTTCTTTTTAAGCAAGCCTATTCTGCCTCCACATGATTTTATCTTTGATCTTGGTTGATATTATTATTGATTTTACTTGATTTTATCACTTGTTTTATTTATTTATTTATTTATTTTTAAGCAGGCCTATTCTGCCTCCACATGATTTTATCTTTGATCTTGGTTGATATTATTATTGATTTTACTTGATTTTATCACTTGTTTTATTTATTTATTTATTTATTTATTTTTTAAGCAGGCCTATTCTGCCTCCACATGATTCTGTCTTTAATCTTAGTTGATATTATTATTGATTTTACTTGATTTTATCACTTGTTTTATTTGTTGTAGCACTTTGAGATTTTTATTAATGAAAAGTGCGGTATAAATTGAATTTATTATTATTATTATTATGTAATTTTAAAGCTGCTTTATTTACCAGTATGGGGTTGTAACTGTCAAAGTGCATTTCTGAACAAAAGTTAAACAGAGACACACTCTTAGAATAATGTCAGCTAACAAATATATATTTTTAGGCGTTTCTGTAGTTAAATTTTAATGAAATTCAGCTCTCGCTGAAAAGCGGATCTGTTTTCTGGGTGCACGCTTGGTGTTATTTACGTTCTAAAATAATCTGATTTGTAATAATTTATTAACAAAAATAAAACTGATACACCTTTTTTTTTAAAGTCAGCTAACAATTTTTTAGGCCTTTCTGTAGTTAAATTTTAATGAAGGTCAGCTTGCGCTGAAAAGCGGAAATGCTGTGTATAGGTGCGTGCTTGGTGTTGTTTACGTTCTAAAATAAGCTGATTTGTAATCATTTATTAACAAAAATTAAACTGAGACACACTCTTAAAAAAGTCAGCTAACAAATATTTTTTAGGCGTTTCTGTAGTTAAATTTTAATGAAAGTCAGCTCGCGCTAAAAAGCGGAAATGCTGTGTACGGGTGCGCGCTTGGTGGTATTTACGTTCTAAAATAAGCTGCTTTGTAATAATTTATTAACAAAAATTAAACTGATACACACTTTTTAAAAAAGTCAGCTAACAATTTTTTTTAGGCCTTTCTGTAGTTAAATTTGAATGAAAGTCAGCTCACGCTGAAAAGTGGAAATGCTGTGTACGGGTGCGCGCTTGGTGTTATTTACGTTCTAAAATAAGCTGCTTTGTAATCATTTATTAACAAAAATTAAACTGAGACACACTAACATATATAATCAGCTAACAAATATTTTTTAGGCGTTTCTGTAGTTAAATTTTAATGAAAGTCAGCTTGCGCTGAAAAGCGGAAATGCTGTGTACGGGTGCGCGCTTGGTGTTATTTACGTTTTAAAATAAGCTGATTTGTAATCATTTATTAACTAAATTAAACTGATACACACTCTTAAAAAAAGTCAGCTAACAATTTTTTAGGCGTTTCTGTAGTTAAATTTTAATGAAAGTCAGCTCGCGCTGAAAAGCGGAAATGCTGTGTACGGGTGCGCGCTTGGTGTTATTTACGTTCTAAAATAAGCTGCTTTGTAATAATTTATTAACAAAAATTAAACAGAGACACACTAACATATATAATCAGCTAACAAATATTTTTTAGGCGTTTCTGTAGTTAAATTTTAATGAAAGTCAGCTCGCGCTGAAAAGCGGAAATGCTGTGTACGGGTGCGCGCTTGGTGTTATTTACGTTCTAAAATAAGCTGCTTTGTAATAATTTATTAACAAAAATTAAACAGAGACACACTAACATATATAATCAGCTATCAATTTTTTTTTAGGCATTTCTGTAGTTAAATTTTAATGAAAGTCAGCTTGCGCTGAAAAACGGAAATGCTGTGTACAGGTGCACGCTTGGTGTTATTTACGTTCTAAAATAAGCTGATTTGTAATAATTTATTAACAAAAATCAAACTGAGACACACTCTTGAAAAAAAGTCAGCTAACAAATATTTTTTTTAGGTGTTTATCCTGCTAAAATTAAAATACCGGTACATGCAGGTCTGTTCGCTGCTACTGCATGTCTGGTGCTGCGCGTGCACGTTTTGTTTCATCAGACGTAGCTAGCGAAACAAATTTTTAAATCCAGCTCATTTCACAATTATGTTCATTTATTAAGGAAAAGTTCAGCTCAGACACATATTTGCTATAATTTTTATCAAACAAATATTTGTTTTTAAGTGTTAATCTTCTTAAAAGCCTTGCTGTGCTCCTGTGGCAGACATTTGCAGCAGAGCTAAACATTCGGTCCACATTTCCGGGTTGACTCAGCTGTGACGCGTCACGTCAGCGGTAGATGACGCATTACGTCGGCGGTGACGTAGGTGCGACCTATATTCCGGTGCGACCAATTTATGGATTTTTCCAATTTATTGGCAATAATTGGACAATGCGACCTATATGCAACCTATATTCTGGAAAATACGGTAAAGGTGTATTTCTTTACAGGGCAATATTTCAAATATAATGTACTAATACAACTTAAATCCAACCACAACACATTTTAGAACAACCGTAAAATTGGTTTAATTATAGCCATTTGTATGTTTCATAAGTAAAGTAGGCTGTGGCAGCCATCTTAGACTCAGTTGGCTCTGAAAGTCAAACAGTTGTAGATGAACGCCAAGTAACTGTTCCCTGAAAGTTTCATTGAGATCAGTCAGACAGTTCATGCAATATTTTGCTAACAGACAGTGTTGACTCCAAACAGGAAACTGCTAAATTTTAAATAAATATCTTAAATTATCTTGTAGCGCTTGGAAGAATTGATGGGGATGTGTCTCGGCTATTAGCAGGCGAAAATTTAGCTCAATATCCACAAAACTGACCGAGTTATAGCCTTTTTTGGTGTTTGCTGTGATTTACGCGTTGTGGCGGCCATTTTGAATCAAGTTGACTCCAAAAGGTAAACAGTTGTAGTTGTGCTCTGAATGTTTAAATGTTGAGAGTTTTATTAAAATCCATCCAGTGGTCCATGAGATATTTTGCTAACAGAAAAATAAAACAAGTTCACACATGGGCAATTCCATGATAAATACACTAAATCGAATTATCTGCATACGGTATATTAGAGGTCCCAAAATGGTTGCAAACCTCAAATAAATCAAGATAATGAATATTAGTCCGTGTCTGAATCAGAACCAGAATCACTTACTCGGGTCACCGTAAGGTCACATTTGAATAAGTTGTGGCTCTTTAGCCCTCCATGAAATTAAATTAAAATTATTTATTTGCAATTTGAGGAATTATTGCTATTTTCCTGCAATTTCCTTTAAAAAAAAATACACGTTTGTGGCATTAAGTGAAATTGGTGCTATGTTACCTCATAGAATTAAAATGAAATTTTATCGTCTGATTACGGGGTGAGAATTTAAAGCTCTTTAACTCAAATGACAGCACTGTTCAAACCATTATGTGTAGATGTTGGTGTTACAGATCCTCAGCCACCCAGAGCTGCAGAACAAAGGAATCCGTCAGCAGAAGCACCTGCCAGTCGCTGAGCGAGAACCCGTTCGGCTTTAATGAAAGACGAATTTATCGCGGGAACACGTGATGAATCACCTGGAGCTCGTGAGGCGACGTCAGGGCGATGAACATATCGCAGGTTAACAGGAACAAGAACCGGTTCTTTTGTCTTCCCCGGCAGCACCAGAGCTGTTTTAGAACAGCTCAGATTAATTAACGCTGCGGCGCCAGAGTCAAACTCGGACGGCAGAGAAAGAGACGGGCTTTAAAGGCCGGCGTGGATCAGGATTAGTTTACCAGCAGCGAGGAGAGAAAAGTTTAACGGGATTACTTCGTGGTTTTTAATCAGGAAAACTATTTAGAGCTTAATAAGCATGAAGCTCAGCGCCGATCTCCCCTCGAGTCCAGAGCAGAGCTGGCCCGTCTCGACCGAGACACCAAACAGAGATAAGCATAAAGCATCACACGGGTTTATCTCCTTCGCCACATCATTAGCTAACACAAAGTTAGCTTTGACTAAGACAATTTAACAACTAACAATCTGAAATTTGACGTGGTAGTAGCTGAGAGGAACACAAAAAGCATACCAAAAGCTCCAATTGATTGCATAAAACATTTGGTTAAAACCCAGGCGGTTGTGGCTGTGTATGGTTCTTCCACATGTCCCCACAGCTTAATTAACATTAGTAGTGTGACGTGGTAGTAGCTGAGAGGAACACAAAAAGCATACCAAAAGCACTGATTGATTGTGTCAAACCTTTGGTTGGAACCAGGATTTTGTGGCTGTGTATGGTTGTTCCACATGCCAATTTTGTAGATCTTCAGGCAAAATCCATAACCGGTAAATATGAGCACGAAGACAACCGTGCTGAGGAGGCGATGTGTCTCACTGCAGTGGATCTCGTCTCTCCTCGTGTCTGCTCTCCTTCCGAGCCAAAACTGACGTTTTTGTGTTGGCTCATGCCCGTTAGCTGTGGCGGCCATCTTCAATCATACTGACATCAAATATTAAACAGTTGTAGAGCCGCATCCAAGAGTTACTTTCTGAAAGTTTCATTAAAATACATCCACTGGTTCATGAGATATTTTGCTAACAGACAAACAGCATTAACAGTGTTAATGCTATAGTTTTAGTCAAAGCTTTTGCATTTGGAGCATGAGTCGAGGCTGACTCCCAGCTACTACCACACTAAATGTTAGCCCAGTGTCTATAAAAATGACAGAATTATAGCCATTGTTGTTATTTGAAAAAGTTATTTGAAAAAAATGTGGCGGCCATATTGAAGTGGGAGGACTCTTAAAGTTAATCAGCTGCAGAAGCACATCTAACGATTGTTTGCTGAAAGTGTAAGCTTATTTGGTTACAAAAGCTTCATTAAAATTCATCCAGTAGTTCGTGAGATTATTATTATTTATTTATTTTTGACAGAAAAAGAAAACGTGTCGTGGAAGATTCTGTGCATCGCACGTCAGCGGTGAGTCACAACGAGAGAATGTTGCAGAACGGTGAAGGTGCGCCCCTTCGGTCCGGTCCAACAACATTCCCAACACCTGATCCCCCTCTTCCGTTCGTGACTTCTGCAGCCCAGACAAACCGTTCTGAGGCGCAGTTAATAAAACAGCACATGCATAAACAAAATAAATAAAACACCCGGAGACGGCGTGTTTTTCTGGGACGAACCTCGGGGGAAGACATAAAAAAACAACCTGCAGTCGTTTGGAGCAGCTCATCTGCGCCTCCCACCACCTCCTCTCTCCTGCATCGTTTCACCGACAAACGTTCGTGAAGCGAGCCGCTCTGTCGCAGGCACACTGCTCCACGAGGCCTTTAGCTGGCAGGGCTTGTCTGTTAGCGAAATATCTCAAGCACCGCTGGATGGATTTTAGTGAAACTCTTAGACAGGAGTCACTGGATGGATCCCTACAACTGATTAATATTTGAAGTTGATCCAATTCAAGATGGCTTCCAAAAACAACTAATATTACAAAACACAAAAATTGTTAGAACTCAGTTTAACAAACAATAAGTCAAAACTTGGTGTGGTAGTAGCTGAGAGTGATCCCCAACACTTACTCCAAGTGCTAACTGATCGCATGAAATCTGTTTTTAAAACGTATTACTGTATTGAAGTCAACTACCGGTATGCATGTTTGTTAGCAAAGTATCTCATGAACCACTGAACCAATATTAATAAAAACCTTCAGAAAACAATAATCGGCTGTACATCTCTAATTCAAGATGGCTGACTGAGCTAATCAATCATGGCAAATACAAAAATAGCTATAACTCAGATAGTTTGACAGATATGGACCTAGGTTTTGCTGTGGTAGTAGCTGACAGTTATCCAGGATTAATAATCCAGCACCAACACGTGCCACAAGGTTTAGTAAAACATAATTAACAAAGTTTGACCAGCGCGGCGATAACTTCAGATGACGTCATTCTTTCAACAAAGTCGAGACCTTTAAACGAGAACAGTTCCCGACAGCCGAAGAACTTTCTGAAACAAAGAAAACAGAAGCTTAGAGTGCTGCTGGGAACCAACAGAAGCTCTGATGAAAGCGTCATCCAGGTGCCAAAAGGAAGCGGCGTGGACCCAGACTGGCCTACTTCCTGTCTGCTGGCAGACGGTGAGCTACCTGCTGCCGTCTCCATCGATTAGTCTAATCCGTGGAGCGCGAGCGGCTCAGAGGAAATGAAACGCAGCTGAAAACCAAGATGGAGTCCCAGTTAAAGAAGGCCACTCGATCCTGAGACCTCTGGAGCTAAAAGCTGAGTTTGTTTTTATCTTAAGTGATGCTTTAAAGTTACTTTAATTTGGAAGGTCATTTGGGTTCGGCTGATGGTCCTTAAAGTGAGACTAAACCCAGGTTGAGACAGTAACTCCTCTTTCCAAAATCTCCCTGAAAATGGGCGTGTCGAGAGACAAGGAGGGGTGGAGGTAGAGTTGTGCTTTTGTTCAC
>JBBPBX010007900.1:50846-64008 GCA_038048925.1 Garcialebias charrua | reverse complement strand
TCTAGTGTGCTATGTGTTATGAGAGTTGTTAGGGGTGGGTGTAATATTTCTTCTGGAGTGGGGACTGGGTGGATGTCCTTGGTGAAGGCCTGGGACGATGCTTGGCCGGCCGGATGGCCCCTATATGGTGGGGGCCCGCTCCCGGTGCCTCCTGGCTCTGTTGGCAGTTGGACGGGCGCTCTTGGCCGGGTCATCCTTGTGGGACTTTGTGTCCTCTTGGATGGCGGGTTGACTGCGGTGTGGTCTTGGCAGCCCTGGGGTGTGTGTTGTTGGTCCTGATGTTGGCGGCTCTCGTGGTCCTGTCCCTCTTGGGTCTGGAGCTCAATGGGCCTGGCGGTCAGAGAGGTGTCTTGGCCTCACTCACTGGCTGGACCTTGGGAAACTGTTGGGTCAGCGGGGGAGCTGACTCTCTGTGGGAATATTTGGTCCTGCAGTTATTTTTCTCCCCATCCCTCACCGTACACCTCCACCCCCTTCATTTTCAAATTTCATACATGTAGGGATTTTGGGACTCAGGTGTGCTGCAACAATTTTACATTTCTGTTGTCAGAGCCACCTGGGACTCACTTTTATTATACACCTTAGACATTCACTTATAACATCCTCATGACATTCACATATAGGAACTTGGGGTGGGCACTATGGCTATGGGTGGCGGGATGTCACTAACTCTCACCTCCTGAGCATGTGCTCACTTCCAATGATACATTTAGACAGTAAGAGTTTGGATTACAGTTGGGGTAGAGGGTAAACTGGCAACACGCCAGCCTCTGCTCCTTCTTCTTTCCTTTTTTTTAATAGCACTTTACAACAACACACATCAACAGCACATCTGGGTGTGTGTGTCTGGGTCTTATGTTTTTTTTGTATTTTTTCCTATTGCTACCCCCTGGTTCCCTGGCTGCCATTCTGGGGGTGGGGTCCGGTAGAAGGACGGGCCGTCGGGTGTTATCCTGGACTATGGGGGGTTCGGGGCCTGGGGGTTTGCCATGTGCGGGGCTGGCGCTGTACTCTCCCTTGGGCTGTTTGGACTCGGGTGTCCTGTCCTGTCAGCTGGGCTCGGGTTGGGCCAGATCTTGGATGTCGGCTCCTCTCCGCCCCAGAATGAATGGGTCTATCTCCTGGGTTTGGGCGTGACTGGACTGCCCCATGTAGGGGACAGGTACATGTTTTGGACCTGGGGTGTTGTTTTATGAAATTTCAGATCAACCCCAAATAGTTAATGTTTTATCATCTTTGTCAGTCCGTGAAAGGTGGGCACACTTACTAGTTTGGAAGAAAACAAACAGACTTAATTAAAAATAATGGATATTTATTAAAGAAGTCTTGTGACAGAAAAAAGTAAAAACATACATGTTCAGATACACAAACTGTTATCTGCTAGAGCAAGGGTCACCAACCTTTTCGAAACTGAGAGCTACTTTGTGGGTACGGAGTCATACAAAGGGCACCAGTTTGATAAACTCTTTGGAAATAACAAAGCGTAAATTTAAAAAAATGTATAATAAACATATTTTTAAGAACATATTTTTAAGATAGACATTTTAAAATATATATAAATACAAAAAAGAATAACAACTGAATAAAATTAAATTTTAAATGCAGCTTAGTAGTGAGTTGTGCTATTTTTAGAACAAGTCTGAGAGTACCTCAAATGGTCCTTGGGGGCACCCGGGTGCCCGCGGGCACCATGTTGGTGACCCCAGTGCTAGAGAAATGTGTCAGTAACTCTGCCACAGAACTTAAACAGCACACACACAACAAGGCATTGACGTAAAATCATTATCCCTCACCTTTTGACACAACTGGGAGAGCCATCACAGTTTCTGGCAGGGATACATGTCAACGCAGCTCGACGTCTTGATCAGGACTCGGAGCAGACTCTCAAATTGTTTATCCGAGCGCTTCTCAATTTATACCTTTGTGGAGTAGGACTTCACTCACTGTTTTCAATCAAACTTTGTTTTTCAAAGCAGTGTCAAAAGCTTTCTGTTTCATCTATCAGCTACGAGGTCAGTTTGCCATGAATTGCTGAGCTGTGCTCATCAACATCTTACACATCTTACAAACTTGGCTGTGAGATGCATGGAAACATATTATTTGCCTAACTCCCTTTCAGAAGAACTACCAAGCTTGAAGTGAGATGGGTGATATGCATTCATTCCATCAAAGACCAGTTTTTCGAGAAGGATTGGGCCCTTAATCTTTCAAAGAAAACTCTGGACCTTTGAAGCAAAGCCACACAAAACCCCCTCTCTTCAAGGCTTTAATGAAACATCTTGACACTAAACTAAAATGTTCTTTGTGTTGAAAAATTGATAAACATTTAGTCAGAAAAACATTAATACTTCTTAATCTGTTCATTCCACCCTATGATTTTTTGACTAATTTTGAAAATTTTCCCTGTCACCTCATGGGACATTTCTAAGACAGTGTTACAAACTAATCTAATTATATGATCCTTCCTACAAAACAAAGCACTAAAATACAAAAGTAAGGAGGGATACTGCACATTCTCATTTTATTAGTTTTAAACCATATGTAACTCACTTTATTAGTTTAAACCACTGTAAAACTTTATGTATAAACCTTCTCCTGTTCAACACATGTGAACGCCTTGAAATCAAACAGCCAGACTTACAAACTCAATCACAAGTTTCGGCACCATGGATCGGATCCGTTCCTTGGCCATCAGAAGGGACCCAAAATCAATGGAGACTGCCAGAAAAAGGCAGAAATTGCCAATTAGTCAATTCCCACGAGTGTACGACACATCCACCCAGAAAAATAAAAATAAAGAACACCTAAGTATTTTCTGAGGACGATTTTACTGTCCAGATAAAACCTATTCCTGTTTGTAGCACATATCTGTATATATGCATGTCATCTCAAATTAATCATCATTTATTTTATTACTTCAGGTAAAATAAAACAAAATAAAAACTCAAAGAACAATAAAAAATGAAAATGTTCCCAAACTAGTCACTTCACGATCGTGGCTCCACCCTCTGGAACAACTCGCACACCTTAAAGGTCGATGCACAAGGTTGTTGCACTGGAACGTTACACGCGCCGGACACCTCTGCTCACATAGTCACCAGCTGGACCGATGTACAGGACATTTTAAGCCATCCTGTATTCTCAACTTGTGGCAAAGACCCCAACTGTCCTCTTTTCAGGACAGGTCTGGGCGTCGAAGAGGTCACCAGCCGTGCTATGGCACAGATGAACTTGAACGCCACCCTGACTCAGGCGCGTCGATCATCCAGCAGCACCACAACAGCGATGAAGCAACGACCAGCAGACACAAGCCGCCACCCTCAGATGCTTTCCTCTGGAGTCGATCACGTTGTCTCCTGGGCCCACCTCCATTGTCCTAGCAGACACAAGCCGCCACCCTCAGGCACTTTCCTCCCCGTCGTCCTCTGCGCGACCTCAGTCCATCCCATCAGACAGACAACGACACACCACGACATCAAGCTTTGGAAAAAAGCAAAAGACTGAGATAGAATGACAAAAATTAGTGATCTTTTTAGATAAAAGGTTCATTCCTTAAAGGTGCTATGTGTAACTTTCTGTAGAGTGCAGAACTTAGAAAATTTTTCAACAGGCAAAGCATTCTGATCCCTCCCCCTCAGAGCCATATATGGCTCTGAGGGGGAGGCTCTGCTGAGATTCAAATTCAAGCTCTGTTTTTATTGGCTGATTCAAATTCAAGCTCTGTTTTTAATTGGCTGGTTACAAACTCTGTTTTTATTGGCTGTCATTGTCCTGGTCACTCTGTGTTTTTAGTGTTTTTATAAATGCTGATAGAGAAGCAAGGGGACTATAGTTTTTTTCAGAGATTACTTTGTCTAACATCAGTTTGTCAGTAGATAGTGACAGAGTGAAGAAATATGTTAAAAATATATTGTTTGAAAAGTTACAGACTACATTACAATCTTACATACCCCAGCTTTAAACTTGGAGGAGGAGAAAGGAAGGAAAAAAAAAACTTAAAACCCCTCTTCCTTTTTATTCACAGTCTGATTCTTCCAATAAATTTCTCCAACACAGCAGTGACATCTTTTTTTTGTTCTGTTAAAAATAAGCATGAAAACCAACACTTTTTGTACATTTTTCCCCTTCAATCAACTTCTAATATCACCTGTTGACCAATTCGTCACAATACCCTGCAAACTGCAAGCTCAAACAACCTACCTCTTCCCCTTCCTTTCTCTGCTTCACTGTTCTGTAGATAAGGCAGGCTGCATGAAAGGGGAAAACAAAACAAAAACTCGACCCTTCCTGGCCCATGAACCACACACTGAAAACTCTTGATCTGCAATATTTTCCTCCACTACTCCGTTCTCTGCATCTCTAATTTCACACATGAACCTGCACGCCTACATCAAACAAGGACTGTCTCCTGACCTCCGCTCAGTCCCCAACATCTCCTCCCATTTCTACTCACAGCAGAGGGAACGGAAGCTGCTGCACACACGTGCATTCTCCAAACACACATGAGGGAGCAGCCCCGCGCACACACCCTACTATCTCTCGTCCCAAACGAACACACTCGCATGTGCACACCCTGACGCTTTCCTTCAAGCTGCACTTTTTAACCTTTTTTATCTGACATAAAACATCTCTCACACCCAACCGGACCAAACGCAGCTAACACATCTGACTTTCGTCTTCAATCCATCTGAGCTTCCTCTGAAGCGCGTCTGTAGTCTCCTCGTAATTCTTCCTCCAACAAATCACTCCTGCTAACTTTTTGGACAACTTCCAACTTTCTGATCTGCAGAAATTCCTTAACAAGCTCTATTCCTTATCAAAATACTTCTATTTTCTTAATCAACTCAAACAACTTGCCTTCTCGCTCCCAACACACTTCACCTCCTCAGAGCTGCTGCCTTCATTCAGAGGCACACACACACACACACACACACACACACACATGCGTCGTTGCACCTTCGACACATGGCTGCAAATCTTCCCCAAAGGCATAGAGAAGCGTGCTCCTCTTCTTTTTTTACTTCACTTCAACTGATAAAGCTATCAAAATAAATCCCCTAACTTTTTCAGAGCTTAATGAACTATTTCAAAACTCCCTCAGACAAAAACTCACAAGGGTTTGCACCCTGGTAAAAATACTTTTGTTACTTTTCAGAAAACAACAAACTCACAAGGGTTATATATCTTTTCTTCTAACCCCGGCAAAATCTTCTTTCCTTCTGCTCTCACGAAACTACTGATCAAGGGTTTTTACACCCTGGTTCAAATCTTCTGTTACACTTCAGCTCAAAGAATCGGTCAGCAGCTTAAGGCGTCCCGAAAACCGCTGATCCAAACTTCTCAGCTGTCAACAGCGGGAATCTCTCATCCGTTTCCAAAACAACAAAGGCTTCCAAGAACACAGTTTCACACTTTTCCTTTTTTTCTCCAAACAGCCAGTGTGTACCCTTTCATCCATCTTTTTAAGCACCTTGGAATGTGCTTTACAAATAAAGATAAGATATCCCATCCTCGCTCGTCGCCATTAAATGTTCTATGAAATTTCAGATCAACCCCAAATAGTTAATGTTTTATCATCTTTGTCAGTCCGTGAAAGGTGGGCACACTTACTGGTTTGGAAGAAAACAAACAGACTTAATTAAAAATAATGGATATTTATTAAAGAAGTCTTGTGACAGAAAAAAGTAAAAACATACATGTTCAGATACACAAACTGTTATCTGCTAGAGAAATGTGTCAGTAACTCCGCCACAGAACTTAAACAGCACACACACAACAAGGCATTGACGTAAAATCATTATCCCTCACCTCTTGACACAACTGGGAGAGCCATCACAGTTTCTGGCAGGGATACATGTCAACGCAGCTCGACGTCTTGATCAGGACTCGGAGCAGACTCTCAAATTGTTTATCCGAGCGCTTCTCAATTTATACCTTTGTGGAGTAGGACTTCACTCACTGTTTTCAATCAAACTTTGTTTTTCAAAGCAGTGTCAAAAGCTTTCTGTTTCATCTATCAGCTACGAGGTCAGTTTGCCCTTAATTGCTGAGCTGTGCTCATCAACATCTTACACATCTTACAAACTTGGCTGTGAGATGCATGGAAACATATTATTTGCCTAACTCCCTTTCAGAAGAACTGCCAAGCTTGAAGTGAGATGGGTGATATGCATTCATTCCATCAAAGACCAGTTTTTCGAGAAGGATTGGGCCCTTAATCTTTCAAAGAAAACTCTGGACCTTTGAAGCAAAGCCACACAAAACCCCCTCTCTTCAAGGCTTTAATGAAACATCTTGACACTAAACTAAAATGTTCTTTGTGTTAAAAAATTGATAAACATTTAGTCAGAAAAACATTAATACTTCTTAATCTGTTCAGGTGTATAGAGTGCGTATCGGGAACATGAATGGAATGTGGCGTTATTGTATGTCTTTGAGTGAGTGATGGTGAAGATGAGGATGGGTCTGTGTGATTGTGTCTGTGTATGAATGATTATTGGTCAGGCCAGGATTTAGACTGCCTCCTTTTTGATACAGTTGGAGCTACTTGGTGTGGCGTGACGTCCCTGTCACGCATGTAGGGTGTGCCTTTGCCTGCCGGCACTTTTGGGTTCCTCGGTGTCGGGGCGCTTGTGCATGTGTCGGCTCGGCCAGGTGGGGCTCGGGTCGTCTGGTCCTGTTGGGCCTGGGCCTGAAGGGTATGCACCCTCGGTGCCCGGGCCTTGGTGCCTAGTCCTGGGGCTACATCGGTGCAACGGGTTCCGGCGGGGGCCTGTGAGTATGTCGCTATTGGCCCCGGGGGGTCATTGTGTGTGGTCTTTGGTGGGACTCCTCGGTTCTCCCCTGTGGTCGGACCTAAGGAGAGGGCATGTGGTTCATCCTGTCTGGGAGGCCCTGGGGGCTCTGTGCTCGGGGTCCCTCTTGGGATCTTGGGCTCTGGTCCCCCCTTTGTCTGCCTCGGGTCTTGGGGGTCGGGTCTCTGATGTATCGCAGTCGCTGTTGAATGTTCTGTTAGAGAAGTCTTATACACTTATGCATGTTCACAACCACACACAAATAGATGCAGGGATGCACATGCAGGTATCGTTTGTAGATATGTAGATGTGCATGTGACTACATATGCATGTATATATATTATATATATATATATATGTTTGTTTATGGGTATGGGTATATATATTTATGGAGAACTACTGCAAAGCCATGAATATTCTAAGTCTTTTATACATATGTCCTTTGTTGTTGTGTTATGTCATGTTCTTTGCAGGTTTACAGACGGCGGTCGGGTGTGTTTGCCGTGTGCTTTCTGTGTGTATTTGTTATGTTTTGTGGTCTTAGTTTCCATCTTTCCTTCCTTTCTTTCTATCCTAATAATAAATTCATTATGGTGTAAAGAGGATGGCTATGAGGTGAGAAGGGAGACCATCTATAAAAGGGGAAAAAAAGAAAAGAAAGGAAGACGTCGTAAGCAAAGATGGTTCTGGTCAGGCTGCCTGCCTTACATGATGGCTTGGTTCATGTCTCGAGAACCCAGACTTTTGGCTGAATGGATTAGATGTCTGGGATTTTCTCAGGCACGTTCCATTGGTATGGTCATTTTAATTTGGACATTTCGGAAGCGAGTTGAGCGACACAGACTGAAGGTAGATGTCATTAAAGTTCTGCCTGTCCCCAAAACAATCATGTTTATCTGAAATTTGGCTCCCTGACTGGCCTTGACAGGCCATCTTATCTCAACACGCCTGTAAAAGTTTTGTAAACCTGATGCTCTCATCCTCCCAATCCTTCTACTGAGGAATTCCACTGACTTTTCAGAGGAGTCCAGCTGAATAAACATTCTGTCATCATTTCAGGACTCTGGATTCACCTCTGGGATGTGGAATGTCACCTCTCTGGTGGGGAAGAAGCATGAGCAGATGTGTGAGGTTGAGAAGTTCCGGCTAGAAATAGTTGGACTCACCTCGATACAGTACATGGCTCTGGAACCAGTTTCCTTGAGAGGGGTTGGACAATCTTCCACTCTGGAGTTGCCCCTGGTGAGAGGCGCCGAGCAGGAGTGGGCATACTTGTTTCCCCCCATCTTGGTGCCTGTACATTGGGGTTCACCCCAGTGAACGAGAGGGTAGTCTCTGTCAAGTTAGGTGGATGTAAAGAGGTACTGAGGTCAGACTGCACATGTCTGGTGGAGATGGACATTTAATATCAAGCAGTCTTACTGAATGATCAATAAAAGTAGTTCTATGGGTGTGTTGATTAGAATAAAGATTTTATGTCTGTATGTCAATGTGCTGAAACAATATGTTATGATATTTTTGTAAGCAAAAGTTCCTTTCTAATTTATTTTGTGATCAAAGAAGTATTAGTTGATTGTAACAGTTAAAGCTGGATTTCACTTTTAATTGTTAAGTCAAGTTATTTTAGAAGAAAGATTTTTATACATCTCTATTAATAAGTTTTTTCATGTTTAGGATTAGTAAAGCAAAGTTCAAAGTTGAGAAACTGTCACTTGATGCAAGTCACAGGAAACAGCCATGTGGTTAAGGCGATGTCCGGTTATGAGGATGTTATGCAAAGCACCTGTCATGAGCTTACAACACAGTCGAAGTACGCACTTTAGATAGCTGAGCAAGTTGGGAAAAAAAGGAGACAAACTTGAACTGTTGAAAAGTCTTCAAAATGGTTGACAGGTCTTCAAAATGGATGTTAGATCAGAAACAAGCCAATCAGATACAAGAGATGAGTTTAAAAAGACAAAGATAGCAGACGAAAGTCAGTCAGTCATTTTGGGCAGAGATGGAACACGGTTGTCAAGCCCTGAAGACTTGGAACAGATCTGAAGATTTAAGGGAGAAGATTTTGACTGCAGATGAGCTAAAAAACAACAAATGATGGAAACAAAGCAATGAAGAACCGCTCAGCAGTGGATGATCACCCTTCAAGACAACTGACCCCAGATAACTCTGAACAAGTCTCTGATTGGAATCAATTACATTTGATGACCGTTTTCAACAAAGGCTGTAGGAATTATTAATCTTTTTCCTGGAAAACCAATCCAATCATGGGATATGTGGTAGGAACCAGCCTTTTTGAACCATTTTACCCAATTTAAAAATTACAGGTTGCATTTTGTGGTTTTTCTTAGGGAAAGCACAGTTAGGGCGTAGGCCATTTACAGATTGGTGCATCCACACCTAGAGGAATTTGGAGTTTCACCCATTTTTGATTTTTATTTCATTCATTATACTGCATTTTTTGAAACGCATTTGCTTGCACTGCTGCTGGATTTTTGAAAGCTACGAATGTAAACTTATGCGTTATACGTGGCAGGTCGTCTCTCACTCCCAGTCCTTGTTGTTATGTTGTTGTTTTTAAGTGAAGTCAAGTCACTATTGATCTATGATCGCCAAACGTTATAAGATCTAAGGCCATTTATACACAATGTGGCTGCTTTTAATACATGGGAACATAAAATTCCCCCCCAGATTCTGTCGGGAATTCCAGCTCACCTGTGCCGGGCCCTGGCACTGCCCCACCGGTGGAAACGTCATCGCTGCCATGGTAAACGCAGTGGACACCTGGTGAGGCTGAAAGCTTTTTTTTCTCGGCGCAATAATTCCCAGCCAGTTCCTGAGGTGCTTCCTGGCGTGTTTCTGCCTTGGCGTTTTCTGGAGCCGGAGGATGCTTGCCTGGTTTGTGTTGTTGGTGAGGATGTCCCTCGACGTCAGCGCCCCTGCCCCCCCCCGGCTCAGCAGGTACACAGCGAACCCACTGAACCTGAAACAGCTGAGTTGGACCCTCCCTCAGCGCAACAACCCCACTCCAGCTAGGATCGTCTTGGTGAACGCCAGATCGCTGGTCAATAAAACTTTCATCCTGAGGGATTTCTTCAGTTCTTATCTGGATTTTCTCTGTATCACAGAGACTTGGTTGAGTGAGGCTTAGTCAGCTGTTCTGTTGAAGCTTTTACCAACAGGCTGATCCTATTTTAACTCTCCACGGTCATCGGGCCGAGGAGGAGGAACTGTAGCTGTGTATAAAGATGTTTTTAGTTGTAAACAATGCTTTAAACAGCATCACTTCACCAGCTTTGAGCTGACCTCCTTTGAAGTGAGTCGCTATGACCAGACACTCTGTGCCATCATTTATCATGCACCCAAATATAATAAGTATTTTATTGGTGACTTTTCAGAATTTCTTTCTGAGATAGTGACTGGATATGATCAGCTCCTCCTTATTGGTGATAAACCGCCGGTGTCTCCGCCGACACTTTTTCCACACGTTTTCCCAAGCTATTTTTAGATTACCGTAACTCTGCAACCGTTTGTGCTATCAGAAAAATTCAAACGGTGTTTGAAAGAAAAAAAAGGTGCGCTTTTAGGCTGTTTTGCTGGTATTACGGTAATCACCCTCCCCTAGCTGCAAGCGCCCGGGAAAGCGAGTCTTTTGTCTTCAGCATGAACAGAATGCAGCGTGAGCAGCAAAGCAGAGATTCAGCAAAAACTATGTCAAACAAATGTATTTCAAGGAATAAAAAGACAATAAGGAGATTCCTGGATGATTTAAATTTGGAGAAGTTTCTTTTTGTTCTTCTGAAGAAAAAGCTGAAAAAACATTTGATCTAACAATCTAATAACTTTTTGAATTTTATTTCTGAATGAATGAGGGCTGTTACTTTGTGGATAATAGTTTTATACTGGGTACATATAATATGATATAGTTTTATTTTATTTTTTATATTTTATTTTGTTTTTGGAATAGTATATCAAGTCTATAAGATATAATATTCATCAGTTTGTACTTTGTTTGTGTAGAAGATAATGAGAAATGTAGGGAGGGGAAATTCGCCTGTAAATAATTTGAATTGTTAGTCTGTTTCTTATTTGTAAAAATAAGTGAGAATTAAAAAAAACATTGTAAATATGTTCTATAGTGTTGAAATTGTTAATTTGTGATGCAAAATCTGTACTTCATGTTCAAATGCAGTGTTTTATTTGCATAAAATCTCTAAAATCTAATTTCGCTTTTTGTTTTTTCTTGATGTTAAACAGTTTTAATAGTTTATAATGTAAAATAATGCCAGATATTGAAAGATCTAAATATTCTGAACAAATGTGCTGAAGCACTTGGCCATAGGACATTTTCTTCATATTTTCTAATGAAAAACAAGTTAAAAAATGCCAGGCGGAAATTTGAGGCTTAGGTTTAAAAGTTTAGCATCCATGTTTGTTGCCCAGACAAACCTCTGGTAAAATAATTTTTAATTCTTATTGACTCTTTTAATTTGGTGCTTTCTGTGTCTGGTCCTACACACGATAAAGGTCACACTCTAGATCTTGGGTTCTCTTTGGGATTACCTGTGTCTAATCTGGAAATTCATGATTCTATCATCTCTGATCATATGCCTATAACATTCCAGACTGTTCTTACATATGCTCCTGTTAAAACTCACACTCCTGCTCAGAGCTGTCGGATTATTAACCCCTCTACTGCTGGACAGTTCACTGAGGTTTTCTGCCAGCTCTGTCCACCTGCCTCAACTGATGCTGAGGATCTTAGTTCTTGGCTCCACTCATCATGTCTGATTGTGTTGGATACTGTGGCTCCTTTAAAGACCAAACAGCCTGGATTTAAATGTGAACCATGGTTTCAGAACAGAACGGCTCGAGCTGTCAGACAGGAATATCGCAGAGCAGAACGCAGATGGAGGAAGGACAAGCTGTAGGTATCCCTTCAAATTTTAAAAGACTGTTGGCACAATTATCAGGACACAGTTAAAGCAGCCAAAAAGGACTATTTTTCTAACTTGATTTTATCCCACAGCCACAATCCATGTGTCCTTTGTAGTACCATTGACTCTTTTCTTAACTCTCCACAGACACCTGGTTTTGAAGCATCCACTCAGTTGCACAATAATTTTTTTGCAGTTTTTTATCGATAAGGTTACCTCTATAAGGGCTTCTATCTTACGCCCAAACTATGACCCCTCTGTGTGTGTCCCCTGCTCTACTGCCTTCAATCAGTTTGAGCTGGTGACTGTGTCATTTTTAGAGGACATGGCCACTCAGATTAAGCCTTCTGGTTCTCCTTGTGATGCTCTTCAACCACACTTTCTTAAAGAGGTTTTCCCTTTTAAACATTTGGTTCTTAAAATTTTTAACAGTAGTTTGTTATCTGGAGTAGTCCCTGCTAATTTTATACATGCTATTGTGCAGCCCCTGAAAAACCGGTCTTGATCCCACTGTGTTGGGGAATTTTAGGCCCATCTCTAAGTTTCCCCTCCTGTCAAAAATCTTGGAGAAAATTGTTTATGCTCAGTTAAAATCCTTCCTGGATGAACATAACATCATGGATGTGTTCCAGTCTTGATTTAAAACTCTCCATAGCACCGAGTCAGCTCTACTGAGAATTTTTAATGACATCCTTCTGGCATGTGACTCAGGTGATCATGTGATCCTTGTGTTACTGGATTTAACTGCTACGTTTGACACAGTGGACCACAGCATTTTATTGTCACGTCTACAGCACTAAGTAGGCATCAGTGGGACTGCTCTGGAGTGGTTGGGGTCCTATCTGGCTGACAGAACATTTTCTGTAAAAATTGCTAGGTATGAATCTTTTTCTGCTCCTTTGTCATGTGGCGTACCTCAGGGATCAATTTTAGGGCCTTTGCTTTTTTCTTTATATCTGCTTCCTCTAGGATCGATTTTTAGAAAACATGGCATCTCCTTTCACTGCTACGCTGATGATTGCCAAATCTATGTGCCTTTGAGGCGAGTTGATGCCTGGTCCATTAAATCTCTTTTATCATGTCTCGAGGATCTTAAAGCTTGGATGGCCCTAAACTTCCTGCATTTTAATGAAAAAAAGACTGAGGTACTTGTTTTTGGACCTAGTGGAGCTTGTTCGAGCCCTCCAGTTGACTTAGACCCCCTGACAATGTACGTAAAATCTACAGTTACAAATCTTGGTTTTAAGATGGACAGTGATTTTAAGCTCGATAGTCAAATAAGGGCCACAGTAAAGTCTGGTTTTTATCATTTGAGAAAATTGGCAAAGGTGAAACCTATTCTTTCACGGCAACAGTTCGAAACAGTAATCCATGCCTTCATTTCATCATGGCTGGATTACTGTAATTCTCCATCTTGGAGTCAGCCAGTCCTCA
>JBBPBX010007900.1:10790-35786 GCA_038048925.1 Garcialebias charrua | reverse complement strand
TATATATATATATGTATATATATATATATATATATATATATATATATATATATATATATACTTCCAAGATGCCCAGCATTGCACAAAATTATTTTTTCTTTCATTGAAGATGTGTTTTGCTGCTATTCTTAGTCTCAGCCTGATGAACCTGCTGGTTATTTTTCTTTGCACATCATGACATGAAGGAAGAATGCTTTCTAATAGACTTGCTTCTCTCCATAGAGTATCCATGGTGTTGGGGAGCTCCATGAAGGATTGACTGGTCCTTGTTCTGAAAAGCCTTTCAACTTTCTGGACCAGACTGAAGGCTTCATGTGATGGCCGACACAGGACTCCTGGTTTGAATTCCTTCAGTGTCAGTAAGGTACCATGCTCTCCTTCCAGTCTCATCATTTTGCTTAATTGAACTTGAGCATCCATCACAGATGTTTGAATGTTTGATGACTTTATTTACTATGTATCCTGTAAGATGGTACAGAATACAGGTTTCACTGTTGATGAAATCAGAAGGACCTGTGTTTCCAATCAGCTGCTCCACACTTATGCCAGGACTGTGAAATGTCTCCTTAATGTCCAGGAACTCTGCCAGAAGACAGAAGACACGGGGTGGCGAGAGGACATCAGATCAAACCAGTGGTTCACCTGCTCCAGAAACCAGGCTGTTGTTAGGTTGGAGGGACGTCGCTGCTGCTCCTGCTCCACCATATATTTCACACCTGCACTTGCTGACTTGCTGAAAACATGCATTGCAGGCTCCACTTTCATTTTCTTAAAATGACTTGGCTGCAAGGCCGGATTAACAACCCCAGGGGCCCCTGGGCACCGAAGCTCACAGGGCCCCCTCCCTAACCTAACACCCAAATATTTATACACACTAGGGGTGTTACGATACACAAAACTCTCGAGACGAGACGAGACAAATTACAGAGTTCGCGAGAACGAGACGAGATTTTAATATTAGTTCAAGAAAACTTCAAAGATCGGTTTTATGCCGCAAAAAGGCTTTTATTCTGTTTTAACATGTATTACAAACTCAACTGATGTCTTCATTTTACTGATTGAATCTCCTTAGACCTTAGAACGTTCAACTTTGTTTAAAAAAATAGATATTCACGCAGGACTTTCCAAAAATTGAACATAAATATCCGCATCAGCACTGAATCTGCAGCCGTCACTCACCAGTGTTGCCAGATTGGGCGGTTCACCGCGATTTTCCTTCTGACTTTTGCGGGTAAAGAGTGCTTTGGGTGGGTGGGACTCTATCTGGCAACACCGGTCACACCGGTGTTTACACGCGTGTCTTTACATTCGGGGCAGCGTCGGCAGCGCCGGGACCCTCCATCAATGTAGAGGCGTCTGCGGCACCGGGACCCTCCATCAGTAGTTGGGGCGTCTTCTATAGCAACTTCATCCGGCGAAGCCATGCTGTCCGTGACGCTGACTTGCTAGGGGCTCTGCTAGCATTAGCGACTCGCGAGACAACGTTACCTCTCAACGAGAGATATCGCGGGAGTTTAATATCGCGAGATCTCGTACAACGAGATCTCGTTACACCCCTAATACACACAAACACACACACACACACACAACACACACACACACACAACACACACACACACTCACATTTATTGGGTTTTACACGTATGTTTTAATTGCAGAAGATGGCTCTGTATGTCTTCTATCAACTGAACACAATTCCAGGGATTGTCATGCCACCCCGGGTCCCCACTTGGGAGCGCCACTGCTTATTGGTCAAAAATGAATACCAAGTACTGCCATCTCACTCATAAATCACACAACAACAATTAAATGAAATAAATTGTCACAAGCCAGTGCATGGCTAAAGCTTATGACAATAAAGTGTTCACTGAAAATCACTCAAGCAGAAAGCACTTCTCAAATGTTACGACTGAAGATATAATGATTCCATCACATAACACAGCTATGAACAGTCACCAAGTGATATGGGCAACTTCACACTCTGCAAAATCCAATTACAGCACTAATTCTCAGCATCACACCACAATTATGCAAGATTCATGTTTTGCAGACAGTATATAAAATAAGCAAAATACATTACATTTATTATCTGCACAGTCATAACAGTTTACATTGGACTACGGTACTCATTTCACAGAAAGCACGGTGGCTCTTACCTTTAGAAGTTCTTCTTTTTGGTATTTTTCTTTGCAAAGTCACAAACCAAGTCCTCAAAGTCCAGCACCCTCACCAGCTCAGACTCTTGGTACTTGAAGCATTCCTTGTTTTGTTAGCTCTTCTACCGTAGACATTTCTTCAGTAAAGTTAGCTGCCGTTGTTAGCTCAGGTTGGGTTCATTTGTAGAAGGCAACGCTTCCAAGCTAACGTTGCTGGTTAGCTCAAAATCTTCTAATTTCTAGCTTAAAAAAAAGCTGGATATCTGGCCGCCCGATTATGAAAACTGGCAGCTCCACGATCGATAAGGACAGCGCAAGCCTTTTCATCGACTGTCCCCCACAATGCTGGGTCGCACACCCGATAAAACCAATCTGAACTGGCGGCGCTGCTACAGCTAGGTTCAAGCGGTTGTGTTGTGCAGCTAGCAATAGCCTCCTCCTCCGGACTCATGTTAGTTTGCTCACCGTCAGCATCCTCCACAATGACTTCTTCCTTCTCCGGATTTTCCTCCAAACGTTTTGCAAAGAATGTATGAATAGATGGCATACTTTTTAATAAACACGTCTCCTTCTCTTCTTTTTCTCTTTTTCTCTTTCGTTTTTGGAAACCACTTCTCTTACTCTCACTCATTTTTGCTTCTCAGATACGACAACTCACACAGTCCGATCAACGCAGTGCTACCTGTTTTATAAACTCGGTTAGGGGGCGGGCCAGCGGCGCGGCATGTTACTATGGTTTCCAACTCAGTGAAGATAAAAATTAAAAATAAAAATAACAGGAAGAGCGTAGATCTTACTGGTTATCTCTGTGGCTGTCGTATTCTAAGGATATTTTATTTTCTTTCTTCCCCAAAACTGCAGTGGGCTCCCTGCGGTGGGCCCCATGGTGGGCGTGGGCCCTGTGCCCAGTTGGCCCATCTGATAATCCGGGCCTGCTTGGCTGAAGAGTTTTTTGTGAGATTTGGTGCAATTTTGAAAGGCATTTTGTTGGAATATGTTCTCATCTTATGTTATTGTTGTTATTATGTGTGCATGTTATATCGTTGTTGTCCACTAGGGGCAGTGAGTTTCTTGTGTGTAGGTAGCGCTGTTCTAGATCTGCTGTAGAAGAAGAGTTTACATGTGTGCCACTCGTAATAAAGAAGCTACAGCTATCTGACGGAAAGAAGTGTGGTTCTTAACATGAGTGCTGAACGAGAAAACAACGCCGGTGAACATGAAAACGCAACAGGTTATGGGCCCAGACGCCGCACGGGAGGACGGTGGGACAGACTCGTTTTCAACGGAGACGAAAACAACTACGAACTTTGGGAGGTAAAGTTCCTGGCTTATCTAAGAACGCTAGGCCTGAAAGACGCCATCTTATCTGCAGACCCAGATGAAGAGAAAAACGCGGAATGTTACGCAGAACTAATACAGACCCTCGATGATAAGAGTCTGTCGTTGGTCATGCGAGATGCCGCAGACGACGGGAAGAAAGCTCTGCAGATACTACGCGGCCATTACGCCAGCCAGGGTAAGCCCAGGATTATCGCCCTTTACACGGAGCTCACGTCCTTATTAAAAGAACCCGGCGAAACAGTGACAGACTATGTTTTACGTGCTGAAAAAGCAATAACGTCTCTGAGAAATGCAAAAGAGGTTATTAGCGACGGACTAATAATAGCAATGATTCTGAAGGGATTGCCAGAATCATACAAGCCTTTTGCTATTCACACGACACAGAGCAGTGAAGAATTGACGTTCACCCAATTCAAGAGCAGACTCCGAAGCTATGAAGAGACAGAAAAGTTTGAAAGCAACCTAAAGGCAGATAATGTAATGAAAGTGGACATGACAACTTTAAGCTGTTACAACTGCGGCCTGCGCGAGCACGTGGCCAAAGACCGTCGCCAAAAGGCCGCGCCTTTAGACTGTTACAACTGCGGCCTGCGCGGGCACATGGCCAGGGACTGCCGCCAAAAAGCCGAGCCAAAATGGTGCAGCTACCACAGGAGCACAACCCACAGTGACCAGACATGCAGAAGAGGACCGAGACGGAAAGATGAGGCCAAGCAGACGTCAGACATGCAGGACAACCACGAGGGGGACTGGGCCATGGCGTCCAAAGGCACAACCCACAGTGACCAGACATGCAGAAGAGGACCGAGACGGAAAGATGAGGCCAAGCAGACGTCAGACGTGCAGGACAACCACGAGGGGGACTGGACCATGGTGTCCAAAGCCAGCTGGAATCATCTGCCCCGCAACATCAAGCAAAATGGAATAATGGTGGACTGTGGAGCAACATCACACATCATTACTGATGAAGAACTGTTCACGAGAATCGACAAGACTTTTGATCCAAGCAGACACTACATGGAACTGGCAGATGGAAAGAAGATGAACAACGTTGCACTGAAGCGTGGTGATGTACAAATTGAACTGTTGAACTCAAAGGGAAGGTATGTTAAAATTACTCTGAAAAATGCTTTATTCATCCCATCCTACCCACAGAGCATATTTTCTGTGATATCAGCTACAGCAAATGGAGCCAGTGTAACATTCACAGATGGACAAAATGAGCTGCTGGGTAAAGATGGTACTGTGTTCCCTATTGAGGTTCATGAGAAACTGTATTACCTGAGGATGAAAAATAATGATGAAGGATACATTGAGGAAAACTTAAATGACATAACCAACAATGATAAAGTTAAGCTAGCTTGTGACCTGAAAACATGGCATGAAATATTAGGACATTGTAACATGACTGATGTTATGAAATTACAAAATGTGGTAGAGGGAATGAAAATCACTGATAACAGCAAAATGGAATGTAACACCTGTACAGAAGGGAAATTTATTAACAACAGAAACAAGGAGTCAGATGTTAGAACGAGCAAGCCACTAGAGTTGGTCCATACTGATTTGTCAGGACCTGTTACCCCTACAGGCTTAGAGGGACACAGGTATGTTATTTCTTTTACTGATGACTTCTCTGGGGCTGTTGCAGTCTATTTTCTGAAAAACAAAAGTGAAGCGACTGAAGCGACAAAGAAGTTTCTGGCAGACTGGGCACCCTATGGGAATGTTATGTGTTTTAGGTCGGACAATGGTACTGAGTACACAGGTAACGACTTTCAAACACTACTCAGAGATAAAGGCATTAGACACGAAACATCATCACCATACTCCCCACACCAAAACGGAAAAGCAGAGAGACAATGGAGAACACTTTTTGAAATGGGAAGATGTATGTTATCAGAAAAGGGATTACCTAAAGAACTGTGGCCATATGCCATTCAGTGTGCTGCCCACATTCGCAACAGATGCTATAATAACAGAACCAAGGACACCCCATATTTCTTAATGACAGGAAGAAAACCAAATCTTTCAAATATGTGGGTATTTGGATCAGAATGTTATTCATACAACAACCAACACAAGAAACTAGACTCAAGAGGAGAAAGGGGACTGTTTTTAGGGTACAACAAAAACAGCCCAGCTTATTTAGTGTACCACCCACAGATGAGAAAAGTTTCCAAACACAGGCTGGTAAAATTCATCAAAGAAAATGGTGTTGACCAACAAACACAGACAGATGTTTGGGAGCAAGGGATCCAGAGTGACAGATACCCAATGCAGGAAAATAGACAGGATGTAACACCATTAACTCAGGACATTACCCAAAATGTCACCCCAAGTGACAAAGAGGAAGTTACTCTTCAAGAAACTCAAAATGGCGAGTTTTCAGATTATATCACTGAGAGTAAAACTGACCATGAACAAACTCAAACAGAGCAAAATGATCGTTATCCAAAAAGAGAGAGAAGACCCCCAAAATACCTCGAAGATTACCAATCAGATGCGACACAAATAACTATTGATCATTGCTACAAGGCTGTATTTGGTGTCCCTCAAACATTCAATGAGGCTCAGAAGTCACCACATGCAGAAAAATGGAGACAGGCCATGAGGGATGAAATTGACTCGCTCAAAGAAAACGAAACATTTGAACTGAGCACCCTACCAGAGGGCAGGAATTCAGTTGGAGGAAAATGGGTATATACACTTAAAGAAAATGAAGGAAAAGAGATTTACAAAGCAAGATTTGTAGCTAAAGGCTACAGCCAAACAGAAGGTATAGATTACCATGAAACTTTTGCACCAACAGCTAATATAACGTCAGTACGAGCATTAATGCAGATAGCGGTTCAGAACGACCTTAAAGTACATCAGATGGATGTCAAAACAGCTTATTTACATGCCCCAATTGAGGAAGAAATTTACATAGATCAACCAGAGGGGTTTGAACAACAAACAGAAACAGGACCGAGATGTGTGTATAAATTAAAGAAGTCCTTATATGGATTAAAACAATCAGGGAGAAATTGGTACAAACTATTGAACGATCACCTTGAACAAGACAACTTTGAACGAAATCTAGTTGATCATTGTGTGTACAGAAAACAAACAGAAAACGACACGATTATCGTGCTCATTTGGGTGGATGACCTGATCATCGCTGCTAGCAGCATTGAGATTTTGGACAGTTTCAAAGAAACAATGAAATCAAAGTTTAACATGAAGGACTTAGGAAAAATATCAAACTTTTTAGGTATACATTTTGAACAAGGAGAAGATGGAATAAAAATGAGCCAAGAGAAATACATCCTAAAAGTGTTAGAAAAATATGGGATGCTAGACTGCAAACCCAGATCCACCCCATGTGAACCAAAGCTCGATCACAAAGAAAATCATGAGAGCGACAAAACAAATGTAGTAGATCCTACGAACTATCGTGAGATAGTAGGTAGTCTGATCTATGCTATGACCTGCACCAGACCAGACATCAGTTGGATAGTAAGCAAACTTTCCCAGACATTAGCTAAACCTATGAAAGAGGATTTAATAAACGCTAAACATGTTTTAAGGTATCTAAAAGGTACTAGTGACTACGAATTAAATTTCAAGAAGAACAAGGAAGACTTGAAACTTATAGCTTACAGTGACTCGGACTGGGCATCCTCAGTGGAGGACAGACGCAGCACCACGGGTTATTGTTTCAGTTTAACACCACAAGGTCCAGCCATTTCCTGGAAATCCAAGAAACAACCAACTGTGGCTCTTTCCACATGTGAGGCTGAGTACATTGGGTTAACAGCTACTACACAAGAAAGCCTGTATTTATGTCAACTTTTAAATGGCATTGATAACAAGAAGTACAGCTGCACACTGCTTCATGGTGATAACCAAGGAGCCATTGCATTGTGTAAAAACCCTGTGAACAGACAGAGATCCAAACACATCGATGTAAAGTATCATTTTATACGTGATGCACTAAGAGAGGAAAGGATCAAAGTGGTGTACTGTTCATCTGAAAATATGTTGGCGGACATCTTAACCAAACCTGCATCAAAGACAAAACTTTTGAAATTCAAAGGATGGTTTTTTGGACAATAAGGTCTAGAAGGTAAAGAAGATGAGAACAAGGGGGGGTGTTGGAATATGTTCTCATCTTATGTTATTGTTGTTATTATGTGTGCATGTTATATCGTTGTTGTCCACTAGGGGCAGTGAGTTTCTTGTGTGTAGGTAGCGCTGTTCTAGATCTGCTGTAGAAGAAGAGTTTACATGTGTGCCACTCGTAATAAAGAAGCTACAGCTATCTGACGGAAAGAAGTGTGGTTCTTAACATGAGTGCTGAACGAGAAAACAACGCCGGTGAACATGAAAACTCAACACATTTCTTCCCGAAATTCAACCATATATTTCACTGAACCAAGTGAAACTTCATTGTGTTTTCACGTTTCGGGGTGTGGTCGTAAGATGGAGTAAGTCGCACTTGCCAGTGCTCCGGTTAAAACTTATTTTTTAGCACCACCAAGCCCTCTACAGTTAATATTTTTTGCCTATTATCACGCACACAACTTCCACCAAACATCTCTTTTAAAGATTTTAAACTAAAAATGTCTCAAAAGTCGACAAGATCGAAGAAGGACGCTGAGAAGGATGACGCTGGCCTAATAACCCTCGAGGCAATTACCTCGCTGCTGGAGGAGCACCGCGCGGCGCTGTCAGCTGAGTTCAAACAAACTTTTAATCAGCTGGATCTCAAACTGGACCAGACCCGGCTTGCGGTGGAGGAACACGGCCAGCGTGTGTCATCACTGGAACTTGTCACTAACGACCTGAGCCAGCGCATGTCGGAGGTGGAAAACACCTGCTCAACTCTCCAGGAGGAAAACACCAGACTAAAATCTAAACTAGCAGATTTAGAAAGTCGAAGCAGACGGCAAAATATTTGTGTACTGGGTTTACCGGAGTCTATTGAGAGCGGACGTCCTACAGACTTCTTCTCCAACCTGCTGTGTGACATCTACGGGCGTGACACGCTTCCTTCTCCACCCGAACTGGACCGGGCCCATCGAACCCTCGCCCCGAAACCCGCCTCGGACCAGCGGCCGCGCCCGGTTATCCTGCGAGTGCACCGGGTCCAGGTGAAGGAGCTCATGATCCGGGAGGCTCGACGCAGAGGTAAACTTGAATACCGGGGGAAACCGGTGCGGATCGTGGAAGATTACAGCCCAGAAGTCCTTAACCAGCGAGTGGAATATAAGGACGTGATGGCTGCGCTGTACTCTTTGGGTCTAAAACCTGCTCTGCTTTTTCCTGCTCGACTCCGCGTGACTTTACCTGATGGAAACAGAAAGTGGCTGGGCTCGGTCGAGGAGGCGCAGAAGTTCATTGACACCTTTCAGGCTTCACAGCGCAAGTAACATTTAACTTTTTCTTTGACTGATGAGCAACGCGCTGTTCCCGCACTGGCTTTGATTATTACACTAAACTATTGTTTACATGAGGTGACGAACAGATGAGCAGGACTCTGCTCATACTCTCATTATCTGAGACTTTTTAGTTTTTACTGCGGCTTTTTTGGTTTTGTATTTAAGCACATAAATAATTGAAGTATTCTTGTATAAAAATGGGTGAAATATATAATGTTTTCAATATATTATTTTGAACTATTAACATTTTTCCTCTTCTCGTTTACCTGTTGACTATCTTGAGCTGAATTTTGGGTTAGTCCTGGATTGATTGATAATTAATTTGAGATTAGGATTAATTTAACTTTAGGTTTGTATATGTGTGCGTGATTACCGGTACACATTTATGTGTATACATTTTTTGGCCTTGCATACCTTAAACTAGTTTGTGAGGTGCTTATAAAAAATAAAAAATAATAAATTTAACCCCCCTTTTATGATACTGGAGCCCTAGTTTAAAAGTTAGACAGGAGTTACCTCAGGCTTTACAGCGCAAGTACAGTAATATTTAACTTTTCTTTTGACTGATGTGCAACGCGCTGTTCCCGCACTGGCTTTGTCTATGTTTAGACTAAACTTTTCTTTACATGAGGTGACGAACAGATGAGCAGGACTCTGCCCATACTCTGATTATCTGAGACTTTTTTTTTTTTTTGGTGGGGCTTTTTGGTTTTGTATTTAGGCACATAAATGGGCAGCACGGTGGCACAACTGGTAGAGCTGCTGCCTCTCAGCGAGAAGGTTGCCGGTTCAAATCCCGGTCCGGGGCCTTTCTGGGTGGAGTTTGCATGTTCTCCCCGTGCATGCGTGGGTTTCCTCCGGGTACTCCGGTTTCCTCCCACAGACCAAAAAACATGCTTGTTAGGCTGATTGGTGACTCTAAATTGACCCTAGGTGTGAGTGTGAGAGTGGATGGTTGTTTGGTGTGAGTGAGACAGGTCCCTCTTGTAAATGAGTCCCCGTGACTCAACGAGGCTAGCCTGTATAAATAAAGGTTGAATGAATGAATGAAAAAATAATTGAAGTAGGCCTATCCATGTATAAAAATGGGTGAAATATATAATGTTTTCAATATATTTTTTTGAACTAATAACATTTTTCCTCTTCTTGTTTACCTGTTGACTATCTTGAATTGAATCTTGAATTGGTCTTGGACTGATTGAAGATTTAATTTAGGATTAGGATTAATTTAACTTTGTTTATATGTGTATGCGTGATCACACATCTATGTGTACATTTTTGGCCTTGCATGAGGTGCTTATACATTTTTTTCCCTCTTATGATACTGGAGCACTAGTTTAAAAGTTAGACAGGAGACTTATTTTTAATTTCTATGGAGCTTGCTGCTTCTGTCTGTTGCAGCTGTCCAGGGTGGGAAAGGGAGGGGGGTGGGGGGTCCATCACTGCCATTAATTTATATTTTCTTTCACTTTGCCAAGAACTGCACAGCCATCAACACATTAGACTGTATTACCTACCTTTCTTATACAAATTATTAGTAATATGAGTGGTCAGTTGGTGTTGTCAAGCTGGAACGTCAAAGGTTTGAACCACCCCGTCAAGAGAAGGAAGGTGCTCTCTCATTTAAAACAGTTAAATACAGGCATTGCTTTCCTGCAGGAGACTCACATTAGAAGTGACGATAGCAAACGATTACTGCAAACATGGCACGGGCAGAGTTTCCATTCCTCATTTCGAGCAAAGGCTCGGGGCGTCTCGATCCTCATCAGTCAAGACATTTCATTTGAACCTTTTCAAGTTAACTCAGATAAATATGGTCGTTTTGTGATTGTTTCCGGTAAATTGTACAACACACCAGTAGTGCTAGTTAACGTTTATGCCCCAAATACGGATGATGTTGGTTTCTTTGAGAAATTATTTTCACTGCTCCCGGACCTAAACACATACTCATTGATACTCAGTGGTGACTTGAATTGCTGGTTGGACCCAGTTTTGGACAGATCCTCTACAAACCCTGCCACAGCCAGCAGGTCGTCCCACACTATTCGTGCCTTTCTATCTAAGTATGGCCTGTGCGATGTATGGCGTTTTTTACACCCAGCTGAGAGAGAATATTCTTTTTTTTCTCATGTTCATCACTCATACTCGAGGATCGATTACTTTTTCATGGACAACAAACTTCTTCCCTCTGTCCGTGGCTGTGACTACCACAGTATTGTCATCTCAGACCATGCACCTGTCACTCTGTCTTTGTCCCTCCCTGACATTCCTATAAGGAGTAGACAGTGGAGATTCAATTCAACGTTACTGTCAAACAATGATTTTGTTACATTTATAGAAAAAGAAATAACCTTCTTTCTATCCATAAACAGAACTCCTGGGATCCCACTGTCAACAGTTTGGGATACCCTTAAGGCCTATCTTAGGGGACAAATCATTTCATATACCGCCCGGCTGAGGCAAAAATCTCAAAAAGAAAGAACTGATTTAGCCCAGCAGATAAAAGAAATTGATCAACAATACGCTCAAAACAAATGCCCTAATCTGTACAAAAAAAAAGTAGAACTCAAAACTAAGTTTGATTTATTGTCTACATACTCAATAGAACAATCACTTTTGAAAAGTAAATCATCATTTTACATACATGGAGAAAAGTCAGGAAAACTACTGGCAAATCAGTTGAAGGGTGCCATGGCTAAACAAATCATCCCTAAGATCCAATTAGAGAACGGCACCACAACTCTAGATCATTTACAAATTAACAGAGCATTTAAGGACTTTTATTCCCATTTATATACTTCAGAATCCCAAACCAACAAGAATTTATCTTCTCAGTTTTTCGAAAAGACCAACATGCCAAAACTCACACCCAACCTGAAAGATGCACTGGAGATCCCAATATCCCTGACAGAAATTGTGTCAGCTGTATCGGTAATGCAGTCTGGCAAATGTCCGGGTCCTGACGGCTTCCCTGCTGAATTTTTTAAGAAATTTTCTTCATTACTTTCCCCACTCCTACACTCGGTTCTCTTAGAGTCATTTGACCAAGGATCCCTTCCGAAATCTTTTTTAGAGGCCTGCATTACCCTCATTGCAAAGAAAGGAAAAGACCCAACTCACTGTTCCTCTTATCGACCAATCTCCCTTTTAAATACAGACGCCAAAATTTTAGCCAAAGTTCTTGCTCAAAGGTTGGAAAAGATCCTTCCTTTCATCATATCAAAAGACCAGACTGGATTCATTAAAGGCAGGCACTCCTTTTTTAATATCAGACGCCTTTTGGACATTATTTATTCTCCTTCGGATACTGTTCCTGAGTGTGTTATTTCCCTTGATGCGGAGAAAGCATTTGATCGGGTTGAATGGGACTACTTGTTTAATGTTCTTGACAAATTTGGTTTTGGCCCCAATTTCATTACATGGGTGCAATTAATTTATTCACATCCCACCGCAACCATTCGTACCAACTCTCAGATATCAAAACCCTTCAGTCTACATCGAGGAACTCGCCAGGGATGCCCACTGAGCCCTTTGCTCTTTGACCTGGCAATTGAACCTCTTGCCACTGCTTTGCGGTCCTGTGACACAATTTCAGGAATCTGGAGAGGCGATATGGAGCACAAGGTCTCCCTTTATGCTGATGACCTTTTACTTTTCATTTCTCATCCGACTGACACGCTGCCCTCCGTTTTATCATTACTTGAGGAATTTGGAATAAATTCTGGTTACAAATTAAACCTGAGTAAAAGTGTAATTTTCCCTGTCAATACCCTGGCGCAGACTCTTGACTTTGGTAAATGGCCTCTTAAAATTGAGAAGACAAAATTCTCTTACCTGGGTGTTACAGTTACGAGGAGGTATAAAGATTTATATCAAGAAAACTTTGTCTCTCTGTTGAATCAGACAAAGCAGGCATTATCCCGATGGTCACCGCTTTCCATTTCCCTCATAGGCCGTATTAACTCAGTCAAGATGGTCACTTTACCTAAGTTTTTATATCTTTTTCAAAATATTCCTGTTTTTATCCCTGGTTCATTTTTTGTTCAGTTAGATTCCATCATTTCATCATATCTGTGGCAAGGAAAGCGTCCACGCTTAAATAAGACACTTCTCCAAAAAACTAAGGCCGCAGGCGGTCTTGCCCTTCCAAATTTCCGCTTTTATTATTGGGCAGCAAACTTGCACTGTCTAGCATTCTGGTCATTCTATTACAACAGGCCTGACAGCCCTGACTGGGTAGAGATGGAGTCACAGTGTTCTGGGAAATGGTCCTCCGTGGCTTTCTTGGGATCCTCACTCCCGCTTCCACCACTTACAACTGTTATAAATCCAGTTATAAAACACTCACTAAAAATCTGGGCACAATTTCGTAAATATTTTGATTTCTCTAGTCTCTCTCTTTATAGTCCTATTATGTCTAACCAACTTTTCAAACCCTCATCTCAGGACTCTGTTTTTAAAGAATGGCAAAGAAGGGGTATAGTACGCTTCAATGACTTGTTTCTCAATAACACTTTAGCTTCATTTCAACAACTATGTGAAAAATTTAGTCTTCCCCAGTCCAATTTTTTTAGGTATCTCCAAATACGGCACTTTATTACTCTTCATTTGTCCAACCTCTCCATTTCAACTGATAGCAGTATTGTTGACACTATTCTTTCTCTAGACCCAAATAAAAAACAGTCCATTTCATTCATTTACAGTAAACTATTGGATTTGAAGCGTGCTTCCTCAGATAAAATCAAAGCTGCTTGGGAAGAGGATCTCGGCTCCTCTATTTCAGAGGACTCTTGGACCTCCATACTCAAACTGGTGAGCTCCAGTTCTCTCTGTGCTAGACATTGTCTAATACAATTTAAAGTGGTGCACAGAGCTCACATCTCTAAACTGAAATTGTCCTCTATGTATCCTGATGTCAGCCCATACTGTGTGAGATGCAAACATGCTGAAGCCTCTCTCTCCCATATGTTTTGGTTTTGCCCATCTCTGAACAAATATTGGCGGGAAATCTTTCAGACTTTATCACGTGTACTAGATACACGTCTGAACCCTGACCCACTGATTGCTCTGTTTGGTCTTGTAGAGGGCATGACAAACCTGAATAAAAACCAACAACATGTAATATCGTTCACCTCTCTCCTGGCCAGACGAGCTATTTTGCTTAGGTGGAAAGAACCGTCTCCACCCACTCACGCTCAGTGGTTGGCTGACATCATGTCCTGTTTAAAGCTGGAGAAAATCAGATTCACACTCCAACAGAAAGAGGGTAAATTTGAGAATGTTTGGGGACCTTTCCTGAATTTGTTCCAGTCTCTCTGACAACACAATTCACTCAGGTTAATGCAGTCTCTTGGCTATTTTACCTTCTATTTATTTTTTTCCCTTTTCTTTTGGCAGTGATTGGGTAGGGATTATTTTCTATGTTATTTTTTTTTTATTTTTTTTATTTTTTTTCCTTTAGTGTGGATTATAATGTACATGTTACAACTCAAATTGACTGTTTTTTTTGTTTGTTGTTGTTGTTGTTGTTGTTGTTGTTGTTGTTGTTGTTGTTGTTGTTGTTGTTGTTGTTGTTGTTGTTGTTGTTGTTGTTGTTGTTGTTGTTGTTTGAGAAAAAAATGAAAAAAATTCAATAAAAAGATCTTGAATTTGAAAACCTTTTATTTAATAAAGGATTTGTTCTGTTTTATTTAAATCTCATACCAACTAGGCCTGTCTCAATAAACCATAAATAATTTAATCACATGATAAATGAAAATTATCAACCTCATTTTCATTTATCGGCTTTATCGTTTCTTCATGTCTCTCTCTTTCTAATTAAAACACTAAACAACAAAAAGCTCCACTCCGGTGTTCTTCACTGACTCCTCCCTTTCTTTTTTCTCTTTAAAATATGTTTTAATCGTCCAAAATCACGTGTTTGGATCATTAAAAGCAGCTAAGCTGAGAAGCTAAGCTAACGAGCCGACCTTGGGGAATAAACCTTCGTCTTGTTGAAACTCCAAAATTCATGGTTGAAACCCGTGCCTTTGTGTAAAAAGTTGTTTTTCTCTGCAAAAATAAGCTGAGAACTTGTTTACTGATTTTTTTATTAAAAGCTTTGTGTTAAAAATGCTAAGCTAAAGAGCTCAAACCACACCGAGCGTCCGCCATTTCGAGAACCGGGAAAAAAAGGAAGGAGAGCCCATGTCACATCAAGGGGCCTCCCTCCCATTTTTATTAAAGAGGCATACTCCTTGCTCTCTCGCTATCCATCCTTCTGTTCAAACAGTCTTATACTGCCATCCGGTGGTTAAAAAAGGTACTACACTCAAAATTAACCTACATTTCTTCTTAAATTTGAAATTTGCCAATAATGACTAATTATTGTGAAATTTCAAATAACATTATCGTTTATCACAATAATTTCTGAGACAATTCGTCCAGTAAAATTTATTGTGACAGGCCTAATACCCACTGTACGCTCAGGCTCCAGGTGTGATCGTCAGTATTTGTGTCTCAGTGCTGGTGTAATGATGACCGTTCTTTTCTCAGTGACTGGCCAACCTGAACATCCTCACGGTTGATTCCAGTAACAGAATGTGAATCTGTTGACTTAAACTTCTCTTCTCTCTCTGTTCTTATTTTTTAGCTGCACAGTCGGCAATCCTGCACAGAACAATCCGCAAGATACTGAAAAACCAGAAGCCAGACAAGAAGGTAGTTGCGCAACAAATGTTAACGTTCCATCTTTCATAAATACACATACGCTGTGTTTTTGTTCGTAGTACGACGGGTACACCTCCTGTCCGCTGGTCACGAGCTACAACACAGTCGTCCTGGCAGAGTTCGACTACAACGGACAACCGCTGGAAACCTTCCCCATCAACCAGGCCAAAGAGAGAAGATTGATGTACTACATGAAAGCTGACGTGATGCCCCAGCTCTATTGGCACGGCCTTCTCCGGTACGTATACAGTTCAAGTACTTGATTTGTATTTTCACATCTGCTGCTATAATAATCTCGTTGCTCGTTCACCAGGGGCCTGTGGGGCGGTCCGGGGCCATACAGGAAGATCTTTCACCTTGGGATGAAGTAAACCGTCCCTTCAGCTTGTACGTCGAGAGTTTCCTGAAACAACTGGATGGACCTCGTCACAGCCTGAAAGAATGGAAGCACACGTGATGACTTTTCTGTGATCTTTATCATAATACAGGGTAAAAGAGACAAAAACATGTGTCTAAAACGGGTGCACGAAAGATGCTGAAATGGGAAGTAACAAGTGGTTTGTTTTCACTAACGGAGGTTAAAATGAAGCTGTAAATATGTGTAACTCCTTTAGTTTCTCACCACTGGATACAAAATGCACATTTTTATGGTTCAGATGAATTGACACTTCATTTCAACCATGCATTGAATTTGTAAATTATTGTGAGGATTTGCAAATATGTTTTTCTTTTTGCAACACAATCACGCCAGTTGTTGCTACAAGATACTGTCAGGATCCCCAACTCTTCATCTGTTAATGTTCAATGTATCAAAGAATTGTGTTCAGACGAATGTCCAAATGATTTAACATTGTTTGTACAGTCAGCAATTGTGTGTCAAATGTTTAATTTTTATCTGACAGTGATTCATGCAACTAAACCTTCTGCAAGAGTTTATTTGGGGGTTTCTTAACCACTAACATGCAAAAACTGCCACAAGTGCTTTATTTACATTCATTGTTCACATTCAGTGTCCATCATGTTTTCTACACTGATCTATTTTTTACTTCAGACATTAACATCTCAAGAGCGCTGAATTCATAGTAAATAAAAGCTTTTACAATTGAATGAATAAAAAGATGTTGCATAAAGCATTTGTGTTGCCTTTTTCTACAGTAAGATGGATGGGAATTTCTGTTCGTACAACTGCAATATTGCTTTTTATCTACAAGTTTGCATCAAAATAAGTGTGTTGCATTTCTCACTCCATTATTTTACATCATGGATTATTATAGTCTTCAAAAGGCAAAGACTGACAGACCAACATCTGATGAGGACTGTTGATGGACAAACGCTTACAGTGTTAGAAGTTGTCTTTAAAGTGAGATATTTAGTGTCTTGATGTGAAAGTGTACTAGGCTAAATTTAAAAAAGCTAAGTCTGGTCCTCTGGACATTCAAGAAAAACAAAACAAAGCAAAAAAATTGTAGAAACGTTTCGTCTTTCGTCCGAAAGACTTCCTCAGTCTGAGTTGCTGTGTTCAGCTCAGTCTTATAAAGTAAAATGGCATCAGCATCAAAAGGAGGAATGTTAAGTTTGAGATTAATCCAGTTTATGATGTCTGACCAAAGACTTTGTATTGACATTAAAAAAAATGCTTGGATTCTTCTGATTTACAAATCAACATCAAATTAAAACAAGAAACATGATTCTCCTTCACTTTAGGAGATTTAGGCCATTTGACAAATTTAGAATGAGCATAAGTCATACTGGTTTTATGATTTATATTGGGAGGTTTCTTGAAGGAAACTTTGTTATAATCAGTAAATCCTTTGTCACAAACATTCCTTGATCATCTTGTTGCATTTGAAGTCAACTAAGTTACAGTCGTTTAATTTTAATGTGGGCATCAAATCGTCACATTTGAACATATAATTTTTAATTAATTGAATCAGCTGTTGGTCAGGCTACTTCTTGTTGTGCCATTAGCTCTAATGTAGTTATTGAATCAAATGTTTACTTGTGTAGGTAAAACTAAATGTTTAACAACTGTTAAAATACACCAGAATGTAGGAAATGGCATCTACTAATTTCTGGGGTAACTGCTTCTGACACCAATGGCCAACACGTTGCTAAACGTACACATACGGTGTCATATTGTGTTCAAAGTGCGTTCAACTTGATGATTTGCGTCAACAAAAGGACAGCATTTATAGTTCTATGAGCATTTGGATTTTTAAAAATACATTAAAAAAATTCATAGAAAATACACTTGATACGTTAGAATTTTAAGTATATTTACTTAGTTCCTGATTTAATTCAACATGTACCTTGGTTCTTTTTTTATTTTATTTTAAATCCGTTAAACATCAATCAATCAATCAATCAATCAAATGCACTAAAGCCTGCTTCATGTGTGTTTATTAGAAGCGGCCCTGCAGTCCCGCACATCACCAGCAGGGGGCGTTTCCATTTTTCCGCCACGTCTGTTCCTCTACGTCGGTGTCGCAGTGTCTGGTGCGCAGCGGCCAACGTTCTGTTTGTGATGAGGCGGGAAATGGCGCCCGAACAGTCGGCTCATCCGTGACTCGTAGCCGCTGAGCGACGGACGCAGCTGGCTGGCGGACGACCACGGCTCCACTACTGTCGGGGGTGGCCGCCACGGTCGCGGGCGACGTTGACAGCGCGTCGGCGGAGTTTCACCGAGCTTCCATTTACCGTGGGTAAGCAGCAAACACGTAAACAAACAAAAAAAACATTTGGTCCCCGCGCGAGAGTCCAACCGCTGCTAGCTTAGCGGCTAACGTTAGCCGGCGAAGGGGGCGTAGTCTAATAATGGTTGAACATAGTTACGGAGCGAACACAATCACTTGTTTGTTCGCGTCGTTGCGCAAATAAATTAACGTACTGTTCGCATGTTACAAGCGAGGGGGCGACCTTACAGGAGGTGGGGAGGTGAACAGTGTTACGGCTAGCCTCCATGCTAACAGTAACCTGACAGCGTCTGTTAGCATTAAATAACACGTTTATGGGCCGACTGGTCCAAGTTGTGATTTGATCCACTCGATGTTCTCTCAGCAGACATTAGCCACCAGTGTCAACCAGTGTGAGGTTAATACTGGGCAGCTGCTGGTTGTGAATGCAGTCTGTCCGATGTTACATAACCACAGGTGCAGTTTGCTGTCAGATGTAATTTAACTACAATCTATAAACACGAGTCCCAACTGAAGCTTCCCGCCTGCAGACAGGAAGCAGAACCCAAAACCTTTTTATTCAAAACCCGCTGCTCAGATGAACAATAATTATTTACAACTTCTGCTTTGACAGTTTTAGCGCCCCTGTCTTCATCCTGTTCCCGCTCCTACATGAGAAAAAAATATATGTTGTTGTCCAAAAATACTTTTCCTTTTTTTTTTCTTCTTCATTCATGCGCTCAAGCAGGGAAATAATACACTTTGGATATTTCTTGAGTTCAGACAGGAAAAAAGAACTGAATACTTGATAACACATGCAGAGATAACATTGCCGTATTTTCCGTTGTATAGGTCGCATATTTTTAAAGGTTTTTTCAAGGCCTGCGACCTATACACCGGTGCGACCTACCGTAGCCTATATATGGCTTGTTATCACTTTCGGCGAAACAAATTTTTAAATCCAGCTAATTTCACAATTACGTTCATTTATTAAGGAAAAGTTCAGCTCAGACATATATTTGCTATAATTTTTATCAAACAAACAATTGTTTTTAAGTGTTAATCTTCTTAAAAGCCTTGCTGTGCGCTCCTGTGGCAGACATTTGCAGCAGAGCTAAACGTAGGTGCGACCTATACACCAGAAAATATGGTATTATTCATTCAACCTTTATTTAGGCAGGTTAATCTCATTGAGCCTCGAGGACTCGTTTACAAGAGGGACCTGTCTACAAACTGAAGAATTATTATCAGTGTTAGTATGATAATTGGAAATTTCTATCAAAGTCCAAACTGTATGCTGGAGTGCCTTGGAGCATAATGTAAGCAAAAACAAAATACAGGTTGTCCCCGACTTACGACGTCATCGACATACGACGTTCCGGACTTACGAGCTGACTAACGAACAGTAAAGTTGTACAGAAAATACAGCACTGGTATGTGTTTTTAGATGAAAGTGTGTTAGCTAACAGTTTGTAAACAGAGTTCTGTGCATGTTTATGAACCAGTATGTACGTTTGTGTTGAAAAACAGGTGTTCGGCGCAGCGCTAGCATACATTTTCCGACTTACGACCAAAAATCTGGACTTACGAGCGACACGTGTTTCAGGTTCCGACATACGAATTTAAGTCTTACGAGCGATTCGTAGGAACGGAACTCGCTCGTAAGTCGGGGACAACCTGTACAGAAGCGGTTTGTCCTTGTAGTTATTTAGCAACAGCTTTTATCTCACATAAGTTGAAAGTCAGGGCAAGGTTATTACAACTCGTACACAAGTTGTTTTCAGCCTAAATAGATAAATACAGGTGCATCTAAAAAAATTATATTGTGGAAAAAGTTCCCTTTTTTTGTCAATCATTTCAGAAAGTGAAACTCATATTATATAGATTCATTAGAGTGAAACATTTGAAGCCTTTATTTCTTGTAATTCTGATGATTGTGTCTCAGAAAATTAGAATATTGTAATCTTGTAAACTCCTGGCGTCTCACCCTGATCAGCTGATTAACTCTAGACATGAGCTACAAATGTCTCATTCCTCGAGTCCAGACACTCCTGAACCAGAGACGACTTCAGAAGTGTCTTACCTGCTGAGGAAACAAAGAGCTGGACTGTTGCTCAGTGGTCCAACATCCTCTTTTCAGATTAAAGTAAATGTTCATGTCATTTGGAAATCAGGGTCCCAGAGTTTGGAGGAAGAGTGGAGAGACACTGTTGCGTCAAGTCCATAGTGAAGTTTCCACAGTCAGTGATGGTTTGGGTCCATGTCCTCAGCTGGTTCTGGTCCACTGTTTTTTCTGAAATCCACATCAACGCAGCATCTAGAACATTTCTGAGACTTCATGCTTCCTTCTGCTGACGAGCTTTATGGAGATGCTGGTTTCATTTTCCAGCAGGACTCAGCACCGGCCCACACTGACAGAGCTGCCAACAGCTGGCTGCTGTGGAATATTCTCATTTTCTGAGACACTGAATTTTAGTTTTTCATTATTTGTAAGTCATAGTCATCAAAATTACAAGAAAGGAAGGCTTGAAATATTTCACTCTGTGTAAAAAATCTAGATAATGAATTTCTCTTTCTGAAATGATTGACAAAAAAAATCAACTGAAATTTTTCATGATATTCTAATTTTTTTTAGATGAACCTGTAGTGTGGAACACTGAATCTTCATTTCTCTGACATGTAATTGTAGTGGGCATGACCGTGTCCGCTCTGATACACCTGTGTATTTTTGAATTCTCATGAGATGCTCGTGCCATGTCACGTGAAGCCCAGAGCCTGTCCCAAACTAAAATCTTTATCCAAAGTTGGATTTGGCTGTTTCTCACTCTTCTTTTGTCTTGTTCAGATTTTTCTATGTGACGTTGGAGCATGATGAAGCTGAGAGTGCGTAAAGCTCCTCAGCAGCTGAACAGAGGCCATCGAGCGCACCCGTCCCAGCCCAAACGTAAGCACGGTGAAGTGGAGCCGTCCCCGGTGAGAGGTCGAGGCAGAATGCAGAAGAACGAAACGGGCCTGTTCTCCACGATAAAGAAATTCATCCGAGGAAATGCTGTAAAGGTATGCGCTGATGATTTACTGCTGTTCATTTAAAAAGATTCTGTACACCTGACTACTACGAACGGAAGAACAAAGTTCTTAGCAGTACATTAATTAAATCAAGTGAAACAGTAACTTTAATCTGTTAGGTTGTAGTGTTTTAAAGTACATATTAACAAAATTACTTATTTTACATGTGCACATAGAAGCAGTGTTATATAAGGTTTAGACAAAAGTTTTATTTAGGAATAAATTTCTTGATGTGTGTGAGACTGCTAAGCTAACACCTTTAATTTACTTCACTCTATATACCGGTACAAGCTTTCCGGAGGAAACGCGGCTGTTTTTCAGTGATGGAATGTTGTTTTACAATATATAATTATATAAAATCTTACCAAATTTTACTTTTTAATACCTGTGGATGTCCTCAGTTTTACAAACTGGTGAATGTTTTAAAGAGTAAATTAAAATGATCTCTTCAGAGATCTATAACTTTAGTCTGAGCTCCTTCAGTAACAAACTGTCAGTAAATTTTCAAAGTTTATGCTGAATAATCCAGGCATAAAATCCAACAGAGTTCATTCAGGTCATCTCGACGGTTTCTTTTTTTTGTTGAGACGTTTCGTCCTTCATCCAAAGGACTTCATCAGTCCAAGGAGCCCCAACAAACTGAGTCCCACAAGCAGCATATCCACATAGTGGACCAACCAGTTTGCTGGTGATAAGATGGTTTCTGGGGCCTGCCCTCTCCCCTGTCACCTCCTCTGAGGCAGCTATAGCCGAAGTGGTTTCAAAACATCAAAGTTCATGCTCAGTAATCCAGGTAGAAGACCCAACAAAGTTCATTCAGGTCATCTGGATGGTTTCTTTTCAATAAATTAAATAATTTCACTTACGGTAATCATCTCATTCTAAAAGCTCAACAGTTCTTTATTAGAAAGCAAGCAGGATACAGTATATAGGGGCATAATAAAAGCAGGATATACTATAGGGGCATAATAAGAATGTGGTTCGTCATCACGATGTGCTGCTTTGCCACCATTCCTTCCAAACAGAATGGGAAGTTGCAAAGCTTTATTTATTTATTTATTTATTTTGAACAATGTGTGCTTAAAAAGCAAAACATCAGGGGAAGTGGTGGCACAGTGGTTAGAGACGGTGGGCCTGTGATTGGAAGATCGCCGGTTCAAGCCCCGGTACTGACAACATCAGGTGGAAAAGGTGAAACACTCACACCTGCCTCCACCCTCTTTCGCCCCACCCTGGGCCCCTGAGCAAGGCCCTTAACCCCCACCATCTGCTCCCTAAAAAGTGTTTTCAACGGAAATTAAGTAAATTTTACAAATGAACAACGCAGAGAAAACTGTCCGACCCAACTCCTCCAATGTGTGGGAGCTCTTGAAGCTTCACAAAAGAATTTTTTTTTAAACTGTGCAACATGCAGTTTTGAAAAGTGACGACACGACACGGGAGAACCACGCTGATGAAACTAAACATGACGGAGTCATAAACTAACTTCACCACGGTGTGTATCACTAAATCAGAAAATTGTAAAAAGCCCCTCCTAAATTCACTGTTGGTGGTTATTAAAATGTCAGAGTCCAGTGTCCACTGGACATCCAGTGGACACTGGACATCCAGTGGACACTGGACTAGCACATTTCACAGACATGAGAGTCACAAAGTGCTTTACAAAAGGAAAAATAAAATCATAAAATCACAGAAGTACTATACAAAAAGGTAAAACATAACAAACTCTAAAATCAATAAAACTAAATAAAAATTAACTAAATAAAAGTCAATTGCACCCCTAAAGTCACTGTGATAAATTGTCACATTAATTTCATTATCTTAGCCACAGGAGTGAGTTAAAAACAGGATGATGTCTATATGAACTAGTTGAATGAGGTGTCTCTAAAATATCCTGATTCATGATCAATAATAATTTCAACAATTTTTTAATCTGTCCACAGGACCTGACTTTATTTTGTTAGATGTCTCTAAAATAGTTATTGAATCAAGTGTTTACATGTAGGTAAACATAGATGTTTAACAACTTGTTAAAATACACCAGAATGCAGGAAATGGCATCTACTTTATTCAAAATTTCTGGCAAAACATCTTCACCAGCATATTTAAGAAATGAGTTTTTACTGTTAGTAAGTAAGTTTTATTTATATAGCACATTTCACAGACATGAGAGTCACAAAGTGCTTTACAAAAGGAAAAATAAAATCATAAAATCACAGAAGTACTATACAAAAAGGTAAAACATAACAAACTCTAAAATCAATGTACAAAATTAACCAAAAGCCTGTCTGAAGAGATAAGTCTTAAGTTTTTAAATGCATCTGTTGACTCGGAGCAGCGCATTGTTAGCAAAATGTTCTGCTGTATTTGGCTTGCTGCTGTTGTTGGTTGTTAATTTTTTGGTTGACACAATCTTTCCTATTTATGTTCTCATTAAATCAGGTTAGTAAATGACTTTTACCTGAAGCATGTTAAAAAATTACAAAATCTTTCGGGGGGGTGGGGTTGGCGCAACGTTTGTCACCTTTTTCATCCCTTCTGAGTTTGCAGGTATGTGTATAAATAAAGGGTCAATGATTTACAGGTAGTCCCCGACTTACGAGCGAGTTCCGTTACAACGAGGTGCTCGTAACACGGAAATCTCGTAATTTGGAACGGCCGCCACGTGTCTCGTAAGTCCGGAATTTCGCTCGTAAGTTGGAACGGTTTTGCTAGCGCGACTACAAACACTCGTTTTTCATCGAAAAACTGCTTATGAGTGCATAAAAATGATCGGAAACGTGTGTCCACATGTTTAGCTAACGAACTGTGGTGAAAAAACACAGAAAAACTCAGTATTTTTTGCGTTTTTTCCAAAAATTCGCCAGCTCGTAAGTCCAGAACCTCGTAAGTTAGAGCGCTCGTAAGTCAGGGACTACCTGTATTTATTTATTTACAGCATAAAAATATATGTGGACAATGTCTAACTTGAACTTGTGTTTTCAGGTGGAGCAGGACATTCCAGCCAAGAGAAGTCGCACTGATTGTAACTCTGACAATGATCTGATTACTTCAACACCACAGACCAGAGGTCTCTCCAACAAAACTGTCTCCAAAGTTTGCCGGAAAACTCAAAGTAAAGGTACCACAGACCCGCTCACAGCATGAAGTTGTATAATCCTGTATTGTGAGGTGTACAGTGGTCCCTCATTTATTGTGGGTGTTGGGGACCATGCCCACCCACGATAAGTGAAAACTGTGAAGTAGGGATACAGTAGTCTAGGTTCAGTTTAAGTTCAGTAAACTGTCATGACATATGCCAGGCTGTAATCATACTCACTCATCACCTGTTACTCCCAATCTCCCTCCTTAAATAAACAATTTAAATTTATATACTGTAACATTTTAAATAAACAGTCCATGCAGCATGGATTATTTAAAATGTTACAGTATTTAAATTGTAGAGAAGAGAAATACAGCACAGTGTTTCCCCTACCATTAAACAAGCCGGGTGCCCCAGCCCGCCAACAGAACCGAGCGTCCCGTCTACCAAACCGCACGCACCCCACCCACCTGTAGGTACTGACATACTGGCAACTTGCAATATACCGGTAGGTGCGCTAGCTAAAAAGCTAAAGGCAGCCTCTT
>JBBPBX010007900.1:0-10706 GCA_038048925.1 Garcialebias charrua | reverse complement strand
ACACACACACACACACACACACACACGCACACACACACACACACACACACACACACACACACACTTGAACAACACTTTTGGTACAAACAATGGTGAGGCTCAGATGTGTCTCTGTCTAATCCCCATTGACAAAAATCACGGCTGAGATGAGCACCCCACCATGGCAAGTTTTCTAGGGGAAACACTGCAGCAGGACATCAAAGGGATGTCACACAGCTTCAGCTCTGCAGCACGGAGCAGAAATGAACTTCTTGATCAACTACACTTCAATAACTGAACATAGAAGTTCTAAAATAATTAAAAATAACTTTTAACAATTATATTTTGTGATTATGATGATTTTTACAATGTGACATACTTTGAATTTTAAGTTGGCAGCCAAAAGTCGATCGGTGCATCTGGACAGCAAAGGGTTAACACTTCACAAAGCTGCAGCAGGAGAAATGTGTGTGTGTGGCAGAGAAGGAGATCAGCTGATCAGCTGCAGGAGGGAGCATTCCCCTGCACTTGTGGGGTGCACACATGGTGTAAAATCATTTAAAATAATTTATTTTTAACTAAACAACTCATGGCTCATCCATCAATCAGCCAATTGTGTCATGTCCAATCTTACTTTGAAAAAAATCCCGATATAGCAAATCCACAATAAACGAACCACGAAGTAGCGAGGGACTACTGTACTTAGTTTTCACTCATGGTAATATACTGTAAGTTGTTCCTTGTAGGTTTTCTTTAGTACTAAGATGTCAAAAGGATCCAAGATTGTACTTATTGTGACCTGATGTAAAGTCATTAGAATTATAAGCCTGTGTACTTTATTTTATCATAAAATGTGTGTAATTCGTTCGATAAACAGAAAAGTACAAACAGACGTGTATTTATGTTGCTGTTAAAGAATGTTTACCTGTACTTTGTATAGACACGGCGAGCTGCAACAATAAACCTATAAAACCCAACGGTAAACTAGAGGCCCCCGTCGACTCTTCAAGCAGCCCTCCACGTACCACACTACTGGGAACCATCTTCTCTCCAGTCTTCAACTTTTTCTCACCAGCAACTAAAACTGGTAAATTATAAAATATGTTGCATCAATCAAATACACACTTCAGAAAAGCACCACCTGTTTTATTGTTCTTTTAGGAGGTCCAACTTTTAATGTCTTTTTTTCATCAATATAAATTTCAAAGGTAATATAAAAACAGGTTATTTTTCTCAGACATTGTATACATTCTACAGCGTATACAAATGACTACATGGTATGGTTTCATGCTGAGAAATAGCACCACAGATTCCATCTTTGCTTTGATGATGCTGATTGAGAAGTACAGAGAGAAAGAACTCCATTGTGTCTTTGTGGATTTAGAAAAAGCATATGACAGGGTGCCAAGGGAGGAGGTGTGGTATTGCATGAGGAAATCTGGAATGGCAGAGAAGTATGTTAGACTGGTACAGGACATGTATGAGGACAGCAGGACAGTGGTGAGGTTAGGGCTGGGCCATATCATATCGTTCATGATAAAAGCTTGCCTGGGCAAATAAATGATATCATGATATATTAATTTCATGACGTAATACGTCAGAGAGCCCTGCCCCGTTAATAGAATCGAGTTTTTAATCCTTAAATTGCAGCATGATGTGCGCGCACACGCTGTCCATCCAGCAGGATTTTTTTTGCCCTAAAATATCCGTACACATTCTGGTACACCGGTAGTCGTCAAAAGCCTAGAGGGCCCTTTAGCGCCCCTAGCGGCCGAAAGTGGTACTGCTCCTTTTTCCCCCAGTCAGAATGAATGGAAACGGTCATATCTCAGCCATAAATTGGTCTAAAAATATGGGGGGGGGGAATCTATAAATACGTCGCTTCGCCGTATAAGTCGCAATACATGCTAATTAGGCAAAAAAAACTGTGACTTATAGCCGAAAAGTACGGTACTTGGGGTACACTGTCCAGGAAAATGGGGATTGTGGGAAAGAAGTGAAAAAGAGAGTCCAGGCAGGATGGAGTGGATGGAGAAAAGTTTCAGGAGTGATTTGTTGTATGGTCTGGAGACAGTAACATTGACAAAAATGTGATGATGATGCTTCTGTAGCCTCTAGGTGTGCAAAAAGTTTTCAGTCACTATATTTTTATTTGTTTTTAATCCCTGCCTCTAGATTGCACCAAATGCCCATCCATTAGTCAGTTCAAAGTACGGTAAGTTGTCCATGGTGAAAATCCACAAATGTTTAGGATAGAAAGTGGATCTTACTTTTATTATGACCACATCCACCAAAAAAATCTTGAATGATGCTTGTGAAGTCTACTCCTCTTCTCAAAAAATGGTTTGAATCTGCTCATAGTCATCAACTAGTAAATTCTTCACATTAAAACTGATGTAGACATTCAGGGTTATGTGAAGGGCGTCATGCGAGTTTATTGAGGAGCGTGTTCTGTACCGTTGGCAGTTCTCTTGTTGATATGTGTCCGAAATCCTAGAAGGCCGAATAGATCTGACATTTCCTGCTTTCCTTTGTCTCTCGTTTTAGCCACTCCAGGCTCAGATTCTCTGGGCCAAGCAGTCGAGGCGGAGGAAATCATGAAGCAGCTGGACATCGAGCAAGCAGAAGAAATGCCAAGCAGCACTCTGACGTCCAGAGAAGGGATCACTCAGTGTCACACTGTCCCAGTGTTATCGCAGAGGCTTCAGATCACCTCTGACACAACCATAGAAGGAGAGATCGTCACTGAAACAGACTTACCCCCGTTAACAGGTGAGGCAGCGCTCAATAACCCAAATCCATCCTAACAGACCCTGTTTTTTTGTTTTTTCATTAAACATGCAGCCGTTATTCATAATCTGTGAAATAAAGATGATTGAGGCATGTAAACAAATCACACTCAGTTTATACAACAATGAAGAAATTAGATCTTTTAGTTTAGACTTGGAGAAAATGCAAACCATTTGTTGCTCTGTCATCAGTCATAAAATACAAGCTGCAGGCACTTCCATCCTTTACCTGCTTCTTCCTTAATGTAAACAGAATTTTAAAGTAAAGCTCTTTATTTCTCTACAGCTTTAATGTAATTGTTTTCCTCCTTTTGTGTTTGTCAGCTCCTGGGTGTATGCCAGACGGCAGCTATCTACACTCACTACCTTCAGCACCTGCTGAAACCTCATATGAGGAGGACTGGGAAGTTTTCGACCCGTAAGTTCACAACCATTAAAGGTCCACTGACATGATTTTTTTTACTATTCATCAAATTGCTCAAAATATATTATGATGCATCCCCACCATCATGCAGCAGCCCAAAAGAGTGGGCTGGTAGGATTATTCATTTACTGAATATTATTATAATTTTATAATGAAGAGTATGAGCCTGGTGAAGACCTGCTCTATATGAAAACTGCCCTGAGATGTTAGGTGATGCAATGTTAGGTGAGAGCGTAACGTAGTGAGAGGCAGAGGGCTCTGGTCTCTTTAATAGCGGACAATTTAAAATCCGACGAATTTAGCAATCTATGTGAAGATTTGAGCTATTTGTCTTCATTTTGGGAAGCAGAAAATAGTTTGGGTGATGGAACAAGAAACAACAGGATCTAATTTAGGTCTGATGCTGTATCAGACTTACCTTNTAGTAAATTCTTCACATTAAAACTGATGTAGACATTCAGGGTTATGTGAAGGGCGTCATGCGAGTTTATTGAGGAGCGTGTTCTGTACCGTTGGCAGTTCTCTTGTTGATATGTGTCCGAAATCCTAGAAGGCCGAATAGATCTGACATTTCCTGCTTTCCTTTGTCTCTCGTTTTAGCCACTCCAGGCTCAGATTCTCTGGGCCAAGCAGTCGAGGCGGAGGAAATCATGAAGCAGCTGGACATCGAGCAAGCAGAAGAAATGCCAAGCAGCACTCTGACGTCCAGAGAAGGGATCACTCAGTGTCACACTGTCCCAGTGTTATCGCAGAGGCTTCAGATCACCTCTGACACAACCATAGAAGGAGAGATCGTCACTGAAACAGACTTACCCCCGTTAACAGGTGAGGCAGCGCTCAATAACCCAAATCCATCCTAACAGACCCTGTTTTTTTGTTTTTTCATTAAACATGCAGCCGTTATTCATAATCTGTGAAATAAAGATGATTGAGGCATGTAAACAAATCACACTCAGTTTATACAACAATGAAGAAATTAGATCTTTTAGTTTAGACTTGGAGAAAATGCAAACCATTTGTTGCTCTGTCATCAGTCATAAAATACAAGCTGCAGGCACTTCCATCCTTTACCTGCTTCTTCCTTAATGTAAACAGAATTTTAAAGTAAAGCTCTTTATTTCTCTACAGCTTTAATGTAATTGTTTTCCTCCTTTTGTGTTTGTCAGCTCCTGGGTGTATGCCAGACGGCAGCTATCTACACTCACTACCTTCAGCACCTGCTGAAACCTCATATGAGGAGGACTGGGAAGTTTTCGACCCGTAAGTTCACAACCATTAAAGGTCCACTGACATGATTTTTTTTACTATTCATCAAATTGCTCAAAATATATATATTTTATCATTTAAATATGTTCGTTTTTGCAAACAAAATGATAAATCACTTTAATTTTGCTTTAAAAGTGATTTTGAACTTCAAGCCGTGTTTAATCATGGGAAATCTGATTACACGCGAATGCACCATCTGTGAAGTGAGAGGCAGAGCTCTGGTCTCTTTAATAGCGGACAATTTAAAACCCGATGAATTTAGCAATCTATGTGAAGATTTGAGCTATTTGTCTTCATTTTGGGAAGCAGAAAATAGTTTGGGTGATGGAACAAGAAACAACAGGATCTAATTTAGGTCTGATGCTGTATCAGACTTACCTTCATGTGGAGCTGCTCACACCCGCGCACTGTGACAAGCCCAGAGCTCTGCCTCTCACTCTGCACACTACATCACAGATGGTGCGTTCGTGTGTAATCGGATTTCCCATGATTAAACACGGCTTGAAGTTCAAAATCACTTTTAAAGCAAAATTAAAGTGATTTATAAGAAAGTTAATTCTCAATAGTCCAGGTATCAAATCCGCTCATTCTCAATCAGTTCATCTGGACAGTTTCTTTTTAGCAAAAACGTTTCACCCTCACTCCAGAGGGCTTCCTCAGTCAGAGTAGTCCTGAGGACTGAGGAAGCCCTCTGGAGTGAGGGTGAAACGTTTTTGCTAAAAAGAAACTGTCCAGATGAACTGATTGAGAATGAGCGGATAAAGTGATTTATCATTTTGTTTGCAAAAACTAACCTATTTAAATGATAAAATATACAGTATATATATTTCAAGCAATTTGATGAATAGTAGAAAAATCATGTCAGTGGATCTTTAAAGCTCCCTGTGTGCAAATTTAACAATTTATAACAAACTGTTTAGAGACGTCTCTTAAACAAACAAAATTCATAATCTGTGTTCTTATTTAAGTTACAGGTCTCTCTTGTAAATGAGTCCTGGCGGCTCAATGAGACTAACCTGTATAAATAAAGGTTGAATGAACATAGTCAAATCCAATCTTTCTAAGAAAGAATTGAAGACATGTTGTTGTTGTGTTTTTTTTTTTTTTTTCATAATTTATCTTTTTCTGGTTTTGGATTATTGTAATGATTTTTATTTTGGCATCAGTCTTTTAAAAGTTCAGCTTTCTTTATTGTCATTCCCATCACATGTGGTACATGAGGTGGAATGAAATTGTGTACTCAAGGTCCCAGTTACACCCAAAAATAGCAAAAATATAGAGTATAAAAAAGTAACTGTATATAAGGATCTAAGATATACACTAAACAATAATAATGTAGAATAATACGGTGTATTTAACAGCAGCCTGAACACGAGTCTGTTGTGAGTAGATGAGTATGAATACAGCAGCTTGAAGGCAAGAAATCAGCAGCACAGATAAGTCACACATCACCAATTAAAGTGGCATCAGTGATTTTCCTGGTTAGATATTCACGAGACTACAGCTTCAGGGCAGAAGCTGTTCCTCAGTCTAGTGGTTCTACACTTAATGCTCCTCAACCTCCTGCCTGAGGGGAGCGGTGCAAAAAGTTGCATGTGCTGGGTGAGTGAGGTCCTTCATGATGCAGGTGGCCCTCTTCCTGCATCTGGAGGTGTAAATGTCTGTGATGGTGGGGAGACTGACTCCAACATCTTCTGTGCAGCCTTCACCACTCTCTGCAAAGCTTTTCTTTCTGCAGCTGTGCAGCCTCCATGCCACACGTTGATGCTGGAGCACAGGATGCTCTCCACTGCACACCTGTAGAACGAGGTGAGGACTGAACTACTCAGACCAGCTTGTCTCAGCTGTCTGAGGAAGTAGAGTCTCTGATGACCTTTCTTGATCAGACTGGTGGTGTTGTTGCTCCAGCTGAGGTTATCGTTCAGGTGCACACCCAAGTATTTGGAGCCAAGATGGTGTAGTGGCAGGGCTTTCGGCTTGGGACCCGAAGGACGCGGGTTCGCGCCCCGGCCACTACACACCTTGGGGTGTCTATGAGTGCACACCTAATTCTCCAGCTCCCCGGGCGCTTTCTGGCTGCTCACTGCACCACCTGGTGGTGGTTGGGTTAAATGCAGAGACGAATTTCGTCTGTGTATGGGAAACATACACAGATGACAGACAAAGACATTATTATTATTATTGTAGCTGGAGACCACTTCCACCACAGATCCTCTTGTGGGCGGGGTGATAGTCGGTGTGTTTGCTCATTCTGAAATCCACAATCTTCTCCTTCGTCAGCTTCATTCTTTATTATCTGCCAATAAAGACTGCCAATCCTAACTGGTTCCAGGAAAACAGCACATGTCGTTCCTGTGTTAGCGTCTCTTCACTAGCTTCCTGTTAACTACAGAACTGATTTTAAAATACTTACAGAATTGATTTTAAAATATTTACAGAACTGATTTTAAAATACTTACAGAATTGATTTTAAAGTATTTACAGAACTGATTTTAAAATACTTACAGAATTGATTTTAAAATACAAAATTGATTTTAAAATACTTACAGAATTGATTTTAAAATACTTACAGAATTGATTTTAAAATGCTTACAGAATTGATTTTAAAATGCTTACAGAATTGATTTTAAAATGCTTACAGAATTGATTTTAAAATGCTTACAGAATTGATTTTAAAATGCTTACAGAATTGATTTTAAAATGCTTACAGAATTGATTTTAAAATGCTTACAGAATTGATTTTAAAATGCTTACAGAATTGATTTTAAAATGCTTACAGAATTGATTTTAAAATGCTTACAGAATTGATTTTAAAATGCTTACAGAATTGATTTTAAAATGCTTACAGAATTGATTTTAAAATGCTTACAGAATTGATTTTAAAATGCTTACAGAATTGATTTTAAAATACTTACAGAATTGATTTTAAAATGCTTACAGAATTGATTTTAAAATGCTTACAGAATTGATTTTAAAATGCTTACAGAATTGATTTTAAAATGCTTACAGAATTGATTTTAAAATGCTTACAGAATTGATTTTAAAATGCTTACAGAATTGATTTTAAAATGCTTACAGAATTGATTTTAAAATGCTTACAGAATTGATTTTAAAATGCTTACAGAATTGATTTTAAAATACTTACAGAATTGATTTTAAAATGCTTACAGAATTGATTTTAAAATGCTTACAGAATTGATTTTAAAATGCTTACAGAATTGATTTTAAAATGCTTACAGAATTGATTTTAAAATGCTTACAGAATTGATTTTAAAATGCTTACAGAATTGATTTTAAAATGCTTACAGAATTGATTTTAAAATGCTTACAGAATTGATTTTAAAATGCTTACAGAATTGATTTTAAAATGCTTACAGAATTGATTTTAAAATACTTACAGAATTGATTTTAAAATGCTTACAGAATTGATTTTAAAATGCTTACAGAATTGATTTTAAAATGCTTACAGAATTGATTTTAAAATGCTTACAGAATTGATTTTAAAATGCTTACAGAATTGATTTTAAAATGCTTACAGAATTGATTTTAAAATGCTTACAGAATTGATTTTAAAATGCTTACAGAATTGATTTTAAAATGCTTACAGAATTGATTTTAAAATACTTACAGAATTGATTTTAAAATGCTTACAGAATTGATTTTAAAATGCTTACAGAATTGATTTTAAAATGCTTACAGAATTGATTTTAAAATGCTTACAGAATTGATTTTAAAATGCTTACAGAATTGATTTTAAAATGCTTACAGAATTGATTTTAAAATGCTTACAGAATTGATTTTAAAATGCTTACAGAATTGATTTTAAAATGCTTACAGAATTGATTTTAAAATGCTTACAGAATTGATTTTAAAATGCTTACAGAATTGATTTTAAAATACTTACAGAATTGATTTTAAAATGCTTACAGAATTGATTTTAAAATACTTACAGAATTGATTTTAAAATACTTACAGAATTCATTCATTCATTCATTCAACCTTTATTTAGTCAGGTACCGTATTCTTCGGTGTATAATACGCTCCGGTGTATAATACGCTTTGTCATATTTTTGGAAATAAATCAGAAAAACCCTTAGATAATACGCTTCGGTGTATAATACGCGCTGCCGTGACAGTCTTTTTTATGGCCACTAGATGGCGCCAAACCCATTGAAACTGCAGTGATGCAACCGTGACCTCAGAAACATTTCTCTGATCGCTCTCAGTAATGAACTTTTTGTGAGTTATTCCTGAAGGGACAGTAATACTTTTATTACTTTTAATTTGAATCAAACATTACAAATTGTCAGAAAGATAAAGTGTTAGTTTCAGATGTCAGCATTTTATGATAAAAACTGATCTTAACACTACACACAACACTGTTAACCTGTTGGTTTGGTTAAAACAACGTCATTAAAGCGTCACATATGGGACCTATGTTAATGATAATAGCAAAAACAGATATTGTTCATCTGATTATTAATTAGGACAAAAACAAAAGTCTCTTCTGAGGAGATTGTCCTGAGCTCAAACTAAAATGAGATAAACAGTGTCACTGAATCTTCACTGCAGGTTTGAGAAGGGAAATCCTTCATGAATAACATTTTGGAATAACATTTGCTATTCAGCATGAATTTAAACAGTTTGAATAAACAGACTACAGGGTGCATTAGCGCCCATAGCGGCCAAAACTGGTACTGCACCATTTTTGGCCAAAATGAAAAACGGCGAATCAGAGCTAAAAATGGGTCTAAAAATATGGGAAAAAATCCATAGATAATACGCTTCGGTGTATAATACGCAGGATATTCAAATGAGCAAAAAAAGTGCGTATTATACACCGGAGAATACGGTAAATCTTTTGAACCTCATGGGCTCATTTACGAAAGCGACCTGCTAAAACTAAAGAACAATGAACAGCAGTGGTAGAATTTCCTTAAACAATAAACAATAAACAAACAAACAATAAACAATAGAAAACAAAAGAGAGAAAAAAACAAAAGAAAGTTTTTTTTTATTTATTTTTTTAAACAAAGTATCAAAAAACTAGCAAAACATTATAAGGTAGACGTATAAAATCAAAGACAAAGAAATTGATTTTAAAATGCTTACAGAATTGATTTTAAAATACTTAGACAGCATTGCACAATGGTCCTTGGGCTAGCGTCAGCTAGTAACTACCACTGACGTTGTTGTTGTTCTGGTTAAAATTCTGTACACAACCTACTAAAGCTGCTTTGCCATTAATAAGAGCGACTCCACTTGGCTCTCTTCTCATCAGTTCTCCTCAGGTGTAGATGATTTGCCACTGTGACTTGTTTCCTGCTCTGTGGGCGAGATCATATCTGGTCATTGTGTTTGAGCCACTCCACCCATTGTGGTCCTTAATCGCCTAATAGTTGGACTTCAGTTTCTTTAGCTTATCCCAACACTGGTTATAAGTCTGAGTGTAGCCCTGGGAACTGAAATTTTTGCAAAGCCAAAGTATAGTATAGGACTAGTTTGAAGGGACAGTTTACCGTATTTCAATACAGGGAGTTGAATTGTGGAATGGTTTGGGAAATTATGTTAAAGGTGTAAACTCTGTGATTATGTTTTTAAAAAAATGATCAAAACTAAATTGTTAACAAAATACTAAAACTTTTAGTTAAATGTTTAATGTTCTAGATATTTGTAGATTGTGAAAAGTTATTCTTTTTGCTTTGTTGCTTATAGAAGATTATTGTTTGAATTGTTTGAACTTGTTTTGTTTTTGAAAAAAGGGGCAGATAAAATAAGATTTCTTCTTCTTTCTGCCACCTTTCATTTTATTTATTCTTTCATATACTATGAAAAAAAAATACTATGAGATATGGTTTTATTTTATTTTGGGTTTTAATGTAAAAAAAAAAATAGATTTTGGGGCTTTTAGAATCTATTCTGAATCGCCAGGACTAAGAATCTAGATTCTTTTTTTTTTTAATCGCTTTTTTCCTGCACCCCTATACAGCACTCTACTAGATCTATACAAATAATAATCAGAGCTTTATCACATTCATACACTGATGAGACACACATCAGAGGCAATGAGGGGTTCAGTGTCTTGCCCAGGGACACTTCAGCATGTGACTGCAGGTGGAATCGAACCCCCAACTCTCCCATTGGAGGACGACTTCTCAAACCACTCAGCCACAGCTGCCGCAGTGTGTGCTCTATAAATGCAGTTGATTTGAAGTTGACTTTGGATTGAAGTTTTCAGTTTAATTACG
>JBBPBX010007899.1:43049-56051 GCA_038048925.1 Garcialebias charrua | reverse complement strand
CACTGTGTCCATATCCAGCAGACACTGTGCAAGAGGCATGGGACACCCTGGAAAGGCCTTCAGTCCATCACAGGGACACAGAAACAAAATAAAATAAAATAAATTACTTAATTCAATTCAAAAATATGAATCCCAAAGAGAAATTAAATGTTGTTATAGCTCACCATCCTGGTTTCATTGAAGAGTTGTTATAGATGCTGATGGTTGTGGGCAGGAAGGATCTCCCACAGCAGATCTGAAGAATATGATCACAGATGCCATTCTGATCACCCAGACCCAGTAGGCCTCTCTGTCTTCTTGGGACACCTGAATGTTGGGCAGGACTCCTCCCTGAGCGGTGGCCATTCCTCCCAGCTGCTTGTTCAGCTCCTCATCATTGCAGACAGCCAGCTCCAGATGTTGGGGGATTATACCAGTCTTCCTGTTGTCACGAGCCACGCTTCCCACCAGCTCCAGGAGCTCGGTCAGGTACTTAAGTACCTCCGCCAGGTAGACAGGAATTCATCCACAGCCCCTCCTTTTGAACTCATTGGGGATTTGGGGCTGTAACTGAGGTATTTGAGCTTTTGAGATGTTTGGTGGCCTCAAGATTCCTTCTCTGCTCTTTGCAGATGATGTGGTCCTGTTGGCGTCATCATGCCATGATCTTCAGCTCTTACTGGAGCAGTTCGCACCTGAGTGTGAAGCTGCTGGCATGAGAATCAGCACCTCCAAATCTGAGGCCGTGGTCCTCAATCAGAAAAGGGTGGATTGTTCTCTTCAGGTGGAGGGTGAGGTTCTGCCTCAAGTGGAGGAGTTCAAGTAATTAATTTTACTTGATTTTACTGTGTATATAATATTGTCTGTTTTTTTATGTTTGGCAATGTAAGGTGACCTTGAGTGCCAAGAAAGGTGCCTACAAATAAAATGTAGTAGTATTATTATTATTATTATCTCAGGGTTGTGTTTATGTTTGAGGGAAGAATGGAGAGTGACATTGACAGACGGATTGGTGCAGCATCTGCAGTATTGTGGACTCTGTGCCAGTCCGTTGTAGTGAAGAGGGAGCTGAGCTGTAAGGCAAAGCTCTCTGTTTACCCATCAGCATACATCCCTACCCTGACCTATGTTCATGAAGTCTGGGGAGAGACAGAAAGAGTGAGATTGTGAAAACAGGAAGTTGAAATGAGTTTTCTCTTCAGGGTAGCTGATAGGGTGAGCAGTTCAGTTATCTGGGAGAAACTCAGAGTAGAACTGCTGCTCCTCCACATTGAAAGGAGCCAGTTGAGGGGATTTAGGCATCTGGTAAGGATGCTCCCTGGGCGTCTACCTAGGGAGGTGCATCAGGACTCTACGACTGGGAGGAGACCAGTGGTGTAGTCTATGTGATACTCAGGCATACGGAGTATACCCACTAGAAAAGCTCAAGAATTTCAGTATACCCACTTAAAAGTGCCCAATGACACATGACTTATCATTAGACACGTGTCATCGATACGTTAAACGGCAGTTGAACTCTTCCGAAACAATCTAACGGTATGCAACGCTGTGCTTTGATACTGTTGCATAAATTCTCTAACATGATTTTAATACAAAGCCAACTGTTGTACAATGTTTGTTGTTCATTTATTCATATATAAACATAAGAAAAAAATTGGAAATGTTCAATACGCTTAAAAATCAAAATATATTAACGATTACATTGTACTAACCAGTGTACTTTGGTTTCTAAGCACAGCATATCCACTACAAAAATGTAGACTACACCACTGGAGGAGACCCCAGGGAAGACCCAGGACACGCTGGAAAGACTATGTCTCTCGGTTGGCCAGGGAACGCCTTGGGGCCTTTGGCCATGGCTGTCTCAGACGAGTCGGCCGGGGAGAGGGCGGACTCCAGAAACTATTTTATCACCATCAAACTGGTTGGCGCTCTATGCGAGTGTGCTAAATACAAGACTGAGTTTGTTGTGGCTCCTCAGACTAATGAAGTCTTTTGGATGAAAGACGAAACGTTTTAACTAAAGAAACTGTCCAGATGACCTGACTTAACTTTGTTTTTGTTTTATTTACCTGGATTGCTGAGCATGAAATTTGATGTCTATGTCTTAAGTTTAGCTTTGGCTCAGAGTGCATAAGTAACGCTAGTGCACACAGTTCTCAAATAACAGTAATGAAACAGAATGGAACAGTTAAGTTACAGACTATTTGCCAGCCAACATGGTGATATTTTTCTACTACCATAGACTGTAATCCAAAATAAAGTGTTATGGGAACTTTTTAATGGAAGGAATTAATTGATTTTTAGTTGATTTTTAAACACAAACATTATTTTTCTTGCACAGCAATCCTATGTCGAATCTTGACATACAGATTTTCTTGCAAAATGTTGTTGGAAAAACAAATTAATGATCCAGATATCGCAGAGCTGCAAAGGCCTCACTAAGAAACAATTTTGTTGCAGATTTCTTGGTGACATCTACCAGTTCAACACTCCACCTGTAACTGTCTTCTTCTCAGAGTACAGCGGGTTTAAAGGTGGTTTTAATTAAACCATGTCTGTGACAACAACGAGCAAAACTTAATTAGTCAAGTTCTCGACTGAAAAAAATTGTAATATAATCTGCCATGCCAAAAAGGTTTTTAACATGATCTTTATTACTTTAATGATATCAGTGCTGTATGACTACTTAAAGTTTCATATGAACCCTTTCAAGATGAGGAAAAAAAATACAAATACAGTTTTTGACAGTTTTTACTTGGCATACTGATCGCAAGAGTCTTATAAATAATTTGAAATAACTATGAAGGACTCATTATCAATTACAGCCATGTTAAAGGGAGTGGAGGGAAAAGTGGTTTGCACACACTCCTACATGAAACACACACTCCACAAATCCTCTTCGACAAAACCCTAAAGCTCAACTACTGCTCGTCTTTCTGCGCAAGGGGATTCACTTCATCACTCATCTGCTAATATCCTGAGGACATGTCTGTCTGTCTGTTTGTGTGTGTTTGTGTGTGTGTGTGTCTGTGTGTGATGGGGCTCTTATGTGCAAATGTTCTTTAATAATAATAATATAATAATGTCACATTTGTCATCTGTGTATGTTTCCATACAAGACGAAATTAGTCTCTGCATTTAACCCAACCACCACCAGGTGGGGCAGTGGGCAGCTATTGAAAGTGCCCGGGGGGCAATTGGGGGTGAGGTGTACCGCCCATAGACACCACAAGGTATGCCGTGACTGGGGTTCGAACCTGGGTCCTTCGGGTCCCAAGTCGGTTCCCCTGCCTCTACACCATCTTGGCCCCATTTTCCCAGAACATAAATGATTTGACAACTTTAGTTATCTTTAAAATTACTCATTCTGATTCAGCAGCTGTTTTTATCAACCCCTGTTCTGTCAACAAACTTTTTACCCCAGGTCTTCGGGGCGTCCCCTGAGATGCCTGATGTAAAAAAGAGTCAAAATAAGTTTGAAGTGTTACTGGTGTTTTAATTTCTAAGTTTCCTCCTTAAGAGGTTTTTTTTTAACCACACTTCAATATCTTTGTTTGTGTCCTTTTTTAAATTATCTGAACTGATTTATCACATTAAAGGTTCAGTATGCAGTTTCTGTAGAACTGCAGCAGTTAGAAATATTTTCAACAGGCAAAGCATTCTGATCCCTCCCCCTCAGAGCCATATGTGGCTCTGCCCCCTTGTGGTCTGTTGAATTTCAAATTCAAGCTCTGTTTTTATTGGCTGATTCAAATTCAAGCTCTGTTTTTATTGGCTGGTTACAAACTCTGTTTTTATTGGCTGGAAAATGGCGGGTCACCTTTTCTTTTTAGAAATGCTTATTTACCACCTGGAGAAGCAAGGGGACAATATTTTTTTTAAAATTTTTTCAGAGATTACCTGGCTAACATCAGTCTGTCAGGAGGTAGTGACAGAGTGAAGAAATATGTTCATAAAAAAGCTACATACTGCAGCTTTAACAGACAGACAAATGTGTCTGTCTGTCTCTGTCTTTCTGTCTGTCAAAGTGTCTCTGTCTGTCTGTCTGTCTGTCTGTCTCCGTCTGTCTGTCAATAGGTCTGTCTGTCTGTCTGTCTGTCTGTCTACCTGAATAGTTAATGTATGTACCCCGGTGACATGTCGTTTTTCAGCCCAGACAGTCTGACCCACTTCTCTTCCCTCTCCTGGAAAACAGGCTGTGCCTGGAGGGGAGGCCGGCTGCGACATAAGGCTGCTGCAGAGCTGACTGGTTCCTCCTGAGTCCATCTCAGCGGCCTTCTTTGCTTCCCCGTCTCCCCTCAAGTCATTACAGCAGATCGCAGACAGACTGAATGGATGGGCTTCATTCCAAAGCGGTGCTTCCACTTGTCTGATCATTCAAGGTCATATCCAACAGATCAATAAGACTACATTGACGAATAGTGAACGTGGATTGTGTGTGTGTGTGTGCATGTGTGTGTATGTGTGTGTCCACATACACACACCTGTGGTTTTTTTAAGTTCCTAAACCCGACAGTAGATGTCAGTGGAGTTCAGCACACTTCAAGTAAACCTACTGGGTTCATCAAAGTTAATGCTTTTTTAAAATCAACATACATTTTCAACTCTGTATAATAAATTTAATCCATGCAACTGATCCATTTAAAACCTGACCACACCGCAACGTAATGTAAGGCACGCATGCCAGCGGGGTGCCTTCAGTCTTTGTTTGATTAGACATAATTTAAATAGACAGACTCACTCATTTTAGAGCTCTAGTAAGATTTCTGTGAATATTCAAAAAGTTGATTTTTTTTTTGCTTCATATGCAATCACACGGGCAGCTTAAAGTTTAATCTATGTCTGTCGTTGCATTTGTTCACACTGTCATGAAGACAACGTGTACATAACAATTAACATGCATGTGTAAATGTCATGGGCCATATTTTACTTAGAAACCCACAATACAAAATGACTGAAAGGTATTATGTACAATGATCAATAGGACAGTTTGTTTAACGTTTTATTTTTATTTTTATAACAATACAATGATGAGGACAGGGCTGGGCAAAAATTTTACAAATTAAAAACTAAAATCTGCAGGCATTTGTAAACTAATAAACACTGAAAAATGGCACACAACAATGTCCAATGTTGATAACGAATGTCTTTCGTTGAGTCTGTCGAACTTTTACGCTAAAAAACATAACTCAGATTAGGAAGAATACAATTAGGATTAGACAGTATGGGGAGTGGTGGCACAGAGGTTAGAGAAGGTGGGCCTTCAACTCCCTGAACCAACAACAACAAAATGTAGGTGGGAAAGGTGAAACACCTACACCTGCCTCTACTCACATTTCTCCCCCTCTGGGCCCTTGAGCAAGGCCCTTAACCCCCACCAACTGCTCCCCCAAGCACCCTAGACAGCAGCTCTCTGCTCCTCACCAAGGGCTGTGGTAGCTCGGTGGTCTGTGGTTGTGTCAGGAAGGACATCTGACATAAAAACATTTGCTAAGTTTTCATGCAAGTTAGTTCACTGTGGTGACCCCTGAAGAAGGGAGCAGCTGGAAGAAGAAAAAGGAAAAAGAAAAAAGAAAAACAATCAGAAGAAGAGCTTTGTTATCATTGTACTGATACAGTGAGTTTATATTTGAATAGTCGTCCTAAAGATGAGCAGAGTGCACGTTGCTGCTGCTCCTAAGAGCACAGCCTCTTATTCTTTTTAGGTAGGAAAAGGGGAAAAGTCATGAGGGGAGGATTGTGGTATTACAAAAAAGATCTCTGCAGGGTTTGACTCCAGCAGTCTCTAGTCCATGAAGGATGCTCCCAGGTGAAACTGAAGCAAACAGTGACAAGGAGCATTTTCAGAAACTAAACTGGTGTGCATCGGTTTATCATTTGAAGTTTCAAGTTTTCCATTTGATTGGTTTTGTGTATCTGTTCTACTTGTCAGTACTACCATATTTTCCGTTGTATAGGTCGCACCGTTGTATAGGTCGCAGTGTCCAATATTTATCAATAAATTGGGGGAAAAAATCCATAAATAGGTTGCACCGGTGTATAGGTCGCACCTACGTCACCGCCGACGTAATGCGTCATCCACCGCTGACGCGCCGCGTGACCGCTGAGTCAACCCGGCAATATGGACCGAGTGTTTAGCTCTGCTGCTAATGTCTGCCAGAAGCTAACAAAGCTAATCACAAGAGGAGTCCGTCTCTCAGAACACGAATAAATAGTAACGTACATTAAAGCTCCTATAATTACACTCTGTAAGCAGACAAAAAACATACACCGAGTGGTTTCAAAGTTATTTATAAGCAAACAGAAGTAAACTGAAATAAAAACGAATGCTAACACGGGAAGTCCGCCTCTCAGAACAGTAATAAAAAATCGAATTTTAGGTCAAATGTTTTCTCGAGACCATAGTAACGTACATTAAAGCTCCTATAATTACACTCTGTAAGCAGAAAAAATATACACCGAGTGGTTTCGAAGCTATTTATAAGCAAACAGAAGTAAACTGAAATAAAAACGAATGCTAACACGGGAAGTCCGCCTCTCAGAACACGAATAAAAAAATCGAATTTTAGGTCAAATGTTTTCTCGAGACCATAGTAACGTACATTAAAGCTCCTATAATTACACTCTGTAAGCAGAAAAAATATACACCGAGTGGTTTTGAAGCTATTTATGACGTAAACAGAAGTAAACTGAAATAAAAACGAATGCTAACACGGGAAGTCCGCCTCTCAGAACACGAATAAAAAATCGAATTTTAGGTCAAATGTTTTCTCGAGACCATAGTAACGTACATTAAAGCTCCTATAATTACACTCTGTAAGCAGAAAAAATATACACCGAGTGGTTTCGAAGCTATTTATAACAAATACAGAAGCTAACACTAGAAGCTAAATGCTACAAAAAGATCGTTTTTTATTTTTTTTATCTCAAACATCTAATAAAGGTACTCACTTGTAAACGTCCACACAGTGATTACATTCTGTAAGTTTAAAAAAAATCAGCTGAGTGGTTCTTGACTTATCTTGCTGGCAAACAGCAAACAAACAGAGCTAACATAAGCTACATCCAGCCCAGGAGGCCGACAGAATCAGTCCGAGCAGAGGAACTTTTTTTCGTGCACATGAGCTGGAAATGGTCTACTTCTTCTTCTTGGGTCAGTGTACTCCTCTGGAAGTGGTACTGCACTGCGCCCCTAGCGGCCGAAAGTGGTACTGCACCATTTTATGGCAAGGTGAAAAAGGTTCATAACTCAGCCAAAAATTGGTCTAAAAATATGGAAAAAAAATCCATAAATAGGTTGCACTAGTGTATAGGTCGCAGGCCTTGAAAAAAACATAAAAAGGTGCGACCTATACACCGAAAAATACAGTATATTCTGCTTCTTTTATTATTATTGATTAACACATCAGAATAGTTGTTGCAGAAATTGTTTTATGTCTCAGAAAGATATATTGTGGGCAATCGTCCTTCTGCTCCAGCTATGTGCTTTAAAATAAAAACAAAAAATTAATTTGTCTTAAAATAACGGCTAAATGAAGACAATCTGGCCCTTCCTGTCGGCCTTGGTCCTCTTCTTGCATGAGCTGAGTGCATTTACTTTTGTCAAATTCTCTAATATCCATGCAGTGTTTTCACAAACAGCTCAGACATTTTGCTGCAAAATAAAAGTAAAACACTGAAAAAGAAATACGGTACAAAAACACAAGAGATAAAACACTAAGAAAATAAAAATAAAGGGAAACTTGATTAGATGACTTCCATCTTTGTTGGCGTGAGCCAAACATATCAAAACTTCTGAGTAGAATTTTGTCCAGACTAAAAAGTGGTTTATTACAAACTAGCAAAACAAACAGAAATACTGACCAGGGCATGTTTTAAAGTAAGAGACAAACTATATTTATAATGAACTCAATTGTATTTTACAGATGTTTGGTTAATATTTCCTGCTGTCGCACTGGGAGACGTCGAAGTGTCAAAATCTAAAAACAGCCATTTGAATGTAATTATATTACCGTTGTAATAAAGACTCCTTATCATATCAATAAATCCATTTGTCATTGATATAATTAGATATCTGTTTGTGTGTCATTCTAATCCGGCACATATCAATTCTATCCTACAGCCCCTCTCCACCCTACATCCCAAGAAAGTCATTAAAATGTCCCAGTATAATATTATCACACGACTACATTCCTCCCCTCCATCTAATCTAATTCATCAGTCTAATAGGTCATAATTAATTGCTCGATTTATAATCGAGTGATGTCATATCCAAAGGCCTGGGGGTGAAATGAACTGTCTGTCACTGGGAATGTTGCCTTCGAGTGCACGTTGGTTGCTGTGAGTGGCAACTGCGGTTTAGAGTTTTTGGCTGATGAAAGAAGCTCTGTAGTGTCAAAAGCTCATCAGACTCAACCATTCACAGATCAGATCCATCACTGTTCCATGTGAGTGTGTGATTACTGCCTATTACCTCAGGTCAAAAGGTTCAAACATCATTGAGAAGGATATTACACCACAGTGGGACATGAATATTTAACCGTCTCATTCTGGTGATGCTCTCTCTTTGGCTAACTTGAGCCAAAGGAGATGATGATTAGCTTTGCAGACAGGGCTAATGACCTGAGATGAATTAGACTGGATAGCCATTGAATATGACAGTGACATGGAGTCGACAGACTCATTCTTGTTCAAAAGAAAAAAGAAAACGTCAGGTGCACAGACCTTTTTAAACATTAGTCATATATCATCAATGATACGTTGGAAAATAATACATTTAAATACTATTTGAACAGAACACACAAACAAAACTTGAATTAGGATGGAAAAGACGTTTCACTGGCCTTGAAAAAAGTGTGATTTGAATTTGATAAGACATAGTTTTTTTTCAGGAGAGATGGGGGCATGTTTACTACAGTGTTGCATCACTCTTCCTTTAAACAGCACTGTGTTGGAAGCTAAGGAGAGCAGTCGCTAAAGGGAAAGGTTGTTTATATGAAATTTCAGCTGTTCAAATAATCATCCCTTTCTTTGTAGTACCTTTTAATAAATGATCTGCCACATGGCATGACAACTTTGCTCTGTGCTCTCCACAACGTACAAACCTATTTGGACCACAGCAAAGATGAATAAACCTCCTTCAGTGTGAAGCTGCAGTCAGCATTTTACCTCATAATTAAACAAAACACTCCAGGATTGACAGCTAGGAGATTTATCTGAATATTCATTATATGGTTTTACATACAAGTATCACATAGTAACCTAACCACCGAGAAATGGTAAAACATATGGAAGTGATCTAACAAGGTTAAGTCAGGTCCTCTGGAAATATTCTTTTTTGTTGGAATGGTTCCTCTTTTATCCAAAATACTTATTCAGTCTGAGGAGCTGCACTAAACTCAGTACAGTATTATAAATAGTACCTTCTATTAGTGCACATATGTCAAAGTCAAGGCCCGCGGGCCAGATCCGGCCCACAAATTAATTATCTATGGCCCCCTGGATGATATTTAATTACTATTAGAAACGGCCCGCAGGCCACAGCCGCCCGCTGGTGTTTTGCACGCACCAACACTACATTCCCCACAATGCAATGGTAGTAGGGATGGGGCCGATCCGATCCTGAGTCGTGTCTCATGAACCCAGAGTAACAAGACCCGCCTCACGTCACATTCAGGAAATCCATTTCATAGTTTGCAGCCAGCTACAGAAGTGCGGACTGTGAGTAGCACTTTAGCTAACAGCTAGCCAACTTTTCATCGTAACATGTCCGCTGTGTGGAAGTATTTTACACTAAACACCACAAGACAGCAACGTGCAATGTCTGCAGAGCCATAGCGCCACATTAAACTGTGGACGTTAGTTTTAGGTTGGACATTCGAGCTCCAGGGCTTCAGCAGGACGCCACTCTTGCTGAACTGAAACAGGGAGACTGATCGTGGTCAGCTGCGTCCAGTCCGACACGCTGTCTGACCATCTCATAGGAGGGACAGGCGGAGAGCGGCTGACCGAAATCAGAGCGCCCACCCCAGATTGAACAAGAAAAACACACTGCTGAATCCACGGAGCTCAAATGTTCACAGAGAAGTTGCTAAACTTCATCATAATTAATGACCAACAGCTATCAGCTGTAGAAAATGAAGGATTTCACAGCTTGATACTTGCAGCCAACAGTAAACAATCATAAAAAAGCATATTAGTTAAAAATCACAAGTAAACAAAACGAAACATAAACAGCTACATTATAAAACAATGTAAACAAAGCAGGAACATGTCTGTGTTGATTTATGCCATGAACTTAGCAGATGTAAAGCTATTTAATATTTTAACAGCTCAGGTTGAGACAAAGTTAGAAAAACAAGACTGAAACATTTTGGACATGTGCAGAGGAGGGACAGGGGACATATTGGACAAATGGTGTTGGGCATAGAGCTGACATAAAGAAGGAAAAGAGGATGGACCACAAATAAAGGAGATACTGTAGTTGGTAAAACAGAGGAAGATTGTATAAAGATATGTTAAAATGGAGGCATATGATCCACTGTGGCAACCCCAAAATGACATAATATTAGTTTGAGGTCAAAGGAGGTCTTTTTGTCCTTTGCTCATTCAGGGATACTGAATGTAGCAGCACAACAATAACAAAAACTTTAAAATGGAGAAAGCAGTCGTACCAAATGCTAATCTCAGCTGTGTCTTTATGATGTAGGACTGTTGCCTTTTTCATGTTTTTGCTTAAAAATGACTGGGACTCTAAGGTTAGGACTTCCAAAGAATTAAAGTTTATTCACTTCAAGTTCTGCAGTTTGAAAAACATCTACTGTATTGAACAGAAGATGTGTGCTGTTGCTAATCCTGACCGTTTTATTTCTTCTTTTTTCCACTGATCCACATGACAGGAGAGGCACGTGTTCTGGGAGTAATACTCTGGGAGCTCATGTGTGACCATAGTTTCTGCTTTTTATTCCTTTCAACATAAACTATGAAACTCTGGGTTGTTTTTCTTACATATTTTCTTTTCTCTTTAAAAAAAAATCAAATACAAGGAATAATTGTTGTTTTTTTTACTCATTTCTTACAAACCACCTTGACGAGTTTGAGCTATGCCCAAGCAACCATTTAACGATGTAGAAATTATGTTAGAAGCATAAAAATCTAGTCAAAAGCAGTAGAGAAAATATCACATTTTGACACCGATACTTGAATTAAAAATTTGTCAATTCTTATGAAGAAATAAAAACAAATGCATCATATAAAATTTACTGTGGATAAACATTACCCATTTAAAACACCTCAGAGAGATGTCTATAGATTTATTCTCACAAACGTGGAACCGTAAATAAATATTTCAACCACCATGCATCTGCTGGAACTGCATCATCAACCATCTGCCCCTGTGTTTCAAATGGTATTGTAACCTTTCCCAGTGTGTGTGTGTGTCTTCATATTTGTTCAAGTTGTGTGCGTTATTGCTGGCATTCACTCTTGCAAGGGTGTGTTTTGGCAGCCAAAGGTCCATTTGGTTGGGAATCATTGCCAAGCTGAGGTGGAGGTCATTTCTACACAGCTGATTTGCTGCACAGCAGCTCAGAGCAGCTTCCAAAGTTGGTAAATGAGACACTGTCACTGTTTGAGGCGGCAAAATAAACGGGAAAGCTAAATCACAGAGTTGGGTGAAGATTCACATCATGCGACTTGTGTTTTTGCTCAAATATTAATTCACTGTATTTACTTTTCAGACAGCCTGGCTCAAAGCCACAGCTCAATATGACATAAAGAAGATATTTCCTGTCTAATTTCACACAGAGTTGGCGGTCAAGGCCGTGTTTCTTCTTTCTGTCTTTTTTCCTCTCTTCTGCATGGGGCCAAAGATGCTCCGTCCCCACTGAGCATTTCTGCTTTCATCTTTGGATGTGATCAATAATGGATGGAACTCCCACAGCCCGTCATGCGGGGATTGCTTAGAAAAAAAACTTGGAAAACCATCCGCAATTCTGCCCACCCCAGAGCGCCATGTGGGAGACCGGCCCGCGCTCGGCCGCCAATTAGCACCAACGTTTTATAGCCGCTCGCTGGGCGAGACTGTGTGCAGGCTTGCTCAAAGACACGCACGCATGCGAACACACATGCACACACAGCCAGACACCTCTGGAGAGTCTCTGACCTACTCCCCTAACCACTTTATTGATCTGTGGGCCAAAGATGTGAAAGTCTATTGAGGTCGCCATCAATGATTCATCATATCCAGAAAATGTCAAATGTGGCTTGAGAGCATAAACATGAATGTGTCAGATGTTATGGACTCATAAACATGTGAGAGCTTTGAAAAAGTCCTCCGTGCACCTATATGAATGATACATGTGAGAAGAGGATACTGAGCACAGAGATGACTCATGCAACTGTTTCACTGCGATTCGCCCTGATGCTGTCACTCCTTTTTCTCAGGACACCCACAAAGAGCTGCTTTTTTCTTCTTCTGAATAATCGTCTGTTTGGCCCGGTTTTTGTTTTGTGTGTTAGCCACGCAGCTTCAAAGTTGGAATCAGTGAGGCTAATGTTAAACCAGTACTGGTGTTTCTAAAGTATGAGGTCTTCACTTTCTTCCAGACCATTCAGCTGTCTTTTGATAAATCTTGTAGAAAACACAAACAAAAAAATTATAGTGCAATAGCTTTTCCATTGAGTCCCTATAATAATAATAATAATAATAATAATATTTGTCACATTTGTCATCTGTGTATGTTTCCCATACTTGACAGACGAAATTGGTCTTCTGCCTTTAACCCAACCACCACCAGGTGGTCCAGCGAGCAGCGTAGTCGCGCTCGGGGAGCTGGAGAATTAGATGTGCGCTCATTGACACCCCAAGGTGTGTAGTGGCCGGGGCCGGGCGCGAACCCGCGTCCTTCGGGTCCCAAGTCAAAAGCCCTGCCACTACACCAACATATACATGCTATCCTTGTGGGAGAGATTGAACCATAGATGGTGCAACAAATATATGTGAAGGGGATGTGTCCCCCC